>JAODAL010032923.1:0-46259 GCA_025379985.1 Phyllomedusa bahiana | reverse complement strand
GGCATAACTTGAGATACCTGGGTCAAATAACAAACTTCGGGGAAGGGCCACCCCCTGAAGCCTCCCCGACAACGAATATTTACCAGTACCTCTTAATAATAGTCATGCAGTTACTAGATAATACAAGGGGCAAGTACCTCACCATATTACCACCATAAAATGACCAATAAAGTGGTAGATACCATTGTTCACAGGCTCTGCATACTGTATATCCCCGGCATACAGTGACCATATAGTGGCATTCATCATCTGAAAACATATAAGTGATTACAGTACAGTTACATCCAGTGACACACAGGAGATGTCTTCTCTGATGAGTCATTCACTTGCCCTTTTCTTCTGTCCAGACCGCCATGATGACTTCTCCTAGCCACCACTCATTCCAACAGAATTTGAGCACAAATATCTTTTCCAGCACCTCCCTAACTGTCCCCCACCTCTGTACAAACTTCCCATGGTTGCGAAAGTCAGTACAGGCCACAGCTTAGAGGAACCGTCTCATAGGAGATGAGGAGGAACAGATGATTAACACCAGGAGATTGTGTTATGGTTATGGATTTAGAGGGTATAAGTACAGTCAAAAGGACAGACATTACACAATGAAAGCTACTTACAGATGAGACACAAGGTTTGAGTGCCCTGCTTCAAGAGCTTACAATCTATTAGGGTGTGTGGGTGAGACAAAAGGTAAGAAGTGCTAAGTTTACACTGGTCCAGCCATGTTTCATAAATATGGAGTGGTTTACATAAAAATTGCATGAACCTGTCACAGTACATCTATATACTGGCCTGGAGGGTTCCGATGTGATGATGTTGCTGTCACTCCCATTCTGGGTGTGGCTTCTGCTGACTCACCTTGGGACTCTCTAGGTCCGCCCGTCCTCCTGTCTGGCTCCGTTGACTAGTTGCGTGACGTCACTTCTGACTACACGCTATCGCGATCTTGCTTAGTCTCTGTTTTGTGGTGGACCCCTGTGGCATGCGCGTGGCTCCGGGGTTTCCGTTTTTGCGTGTGTCTCTCTACAGGTGAGTGATATGTTCTCATTTATTCAGGGGATATAAGCTAGTTTAGTTTCTTGTATAGTTATGCATGATTAAGGGTCGAGTATGACCTGAAACCGGTCAGCATTACTGCTGCCATCTTTTGTCTCCACGGTTTTATCTTTTGGGTTAATAAAGACCTCCAGTTTTGCATTGATCTTTGGGGTTGCTGGCAAATTTTTTTCTCTTCATCTTCTTGACTCAGTTCAGAGAGCAGCCTGCACCCTGTAACCAAGGAGTGGGGACTGCAAATTTTTGGTGTGTTTCTATTGCTTCTGGGCCGTGTCACCACCCACCCATAACTTGGATATTTTGATGGGCTGAAGATTTGGACTTTAAAATATACTGGGGGACATATGTTTTCATTCATCTCTAAAATCGCTTTTATTTTGATTACTGCATTTTTTAAGCCTGTTGCCATTATGGCTTTGTCTATGCGTGCAAGCAGAGGAGATAAGGTAGCACAGGTTTTTGAAACACAAGATGTTTCTGACCCACAGAATTCTGATTGCCGTAGTGGGATTTCACAACACTTCAACAATACATTCAAAAAAGTATGATTCCACGCGGTCTAAGACTACGAAAAATACACATTTATTTACTCGGATATTTTCCTAAAAAAATGGAATGACACTCTTTCAGCCTGCTCGAAGAATCTTATGGACCTTATTATTGGTGAAGAACAACTAAAATTAGAACAACTTTCCAGTCAAATACAAAGTTTAGAGCTAAAGCTTAAGGACTATGCAGATCTTTCTGAATATAAGGAGTTGTATGAAAAAATCAACAAGAATGTATCTACATTAGAGGCGTCCATTATGGCCACTAAAAAACGTAAATTCAAACGCGATATAGCTGATTACGACAGTGACTGCGTATACAACTGGCAATCTCATGATAATAATTCCAGCACTCCTAGATCTATTCTGAAGCGGAAGCCATGGTATACTACAAAAAAATGGAGACAATCCAAACGTGTAAGCTTTAGCTCAGAATCTTCAGCCAATACAGCCCAAAATGGGATGAAGATCAGGGGAAGAAAGGGTATCTGACCCCAACATGCAGAACAGTGTGCGCCAAAACGTAATACAAAAAACGATCCCAAAAGAGGAGGACAAACAAAACCCGGGGTCCCAAAGGGTTTCCCCAAAAAGTAAAGAAGGGACAGTATCCAGAATTTGAATGTGCTCTTTTGACCGATCATGTGTTCACTAGACACGGGAGGAGGTTTGAAACTTGGTTTCAAAACTTTGCATTTGCCCAAACCCCCTAATTATTCTCCCCTCAAAAGCGTTAACCGCTTGTCAGAGATCTTCGTGAAGGGGCACTTTTGGGGGGGTAATTTTAGATCATGTTTCCCCCATCACCAGGATGAATATCAATAAATTATGCTTTTTTAAATTTTTAGGGAGCAATGATGTTTTTAAATTTGCAGGAATTAAGTACATTGAAAAGTCAACCCCATACAGTCTAAAACATATTCAAAACAAAAAACCCCGTTTTTTCTTCCATGCAGGTAAACCCGGGGTAGGGGAAATTTTCCCATTTAATGGTAGAAAAGATTGAAAAATTTGTACTGATTTTTCCCGTAAAATCTAATTTTTCACGTAAACTAAAAAAGACCCTTAGGTGAAATCAAAAATTGAAGGATATCACAATAAAAATGGCCGATAAAGGGGGGTTCTGTTAATCTTAATAGTTTATTACTTATCAAAAGGCCCAATTTTTTGTTAGATAGTTACCAACTATAAAAGCTCTCCTTTTAATCCAACCCAAAAAAATTTCTTGCAAATTAAACTATAGTAGAGGGGGGGTGGCCTTACTATACTCCAGATAGGAGTCGAAATATCAGAATTCCGTTCCACTGTTCCTTTTCTGTAGGGCCCTTTCCAAATTTTGTTGACCCATTTTATCACAAGTTGAAATCGGGAAGGTTTTTATGGTGATCAAATTTCCAGATCATGCAATAATTAAGGGTTAAAATTGAGTCATCTATTAAGATCGTGCCCCTTTTTTTGGGCTTCCTGAAATTTTGGGGGCCCAGAAAATGAGATTACAGAATAGAGCAGGGGGGAGATGTGTGTGCGACGTATGACGGGGTGTTTATGGTTTCGATTGGCTGGAAAAAATCACATGACCTGTTTTACAAAAACACTTTCCGTTTCAGCCTCATGTCTCCAGCGTTCATAGGGAAGGACCGGCGCTTGCCTGGGGCCAAAAGCTCAGCGAAATTATCAATTTCGCACAAGAAACCTCCTATTAGCGGATCCTTCCAATTTATTTTAGATTAGAGATTTGAACATTTTATGTAGTTAGCTAGAAATTTTTTAAAGCGCATCACTGCTGTAAATTCCGGCGGGGGGAGCGGGGGGGGGCCCCCGCGGGCGAACACAAAAAGCTCTTTTCTATAAAAGAAACTGGATAAAGTTCCCAAAATTTATGAACTTTGTAGTGGAAACTTTATTATTAACAGTTTGCTATTGAAATTTTCCCTGGTTTGGGCAGCCTGAACTTACACTCACCGGCCACTTTATTGGGTACACCTGTCCAATTCGTTAACACTTAATTTCAAAAACAGCCAATCACAGGGCGGCAACTCAGTGCATTTGGCTGTAGACATGGCAAGACAATCTCCTGCATTAAAAACCCGAGCATCTTAGGGGGAAGAAAGGTGATTTGAGGCCTTTGAACGTGGAGGTTGTTGGTCCCAAAAGGGGCTGGTCTGAGTATTTCAAAACTGCTGATCTCCTGGGATTTTCACGCACAACCCTCTCTAGGGGGTTTCAGAGAATGGTCGAAAAAGAAAAAACATCCATAGCGGCAGTCCTGGGCGGGAAAAACCCTTTTTGAGCCAGAGGCAAAGAGAATGGGCAGACTGGTTCGAGCGATAGAAAAGGGAAAATGATAAAAAAGCCCCCGTTTTCAACCAAGGTGGCAAAAGTCCTGAACGACGTACGGCCGAACTTTTAGGGAGTTGGGGGTACAGCAGCGAAACCACACCGGGGCCACTCCTTTCAGCAAGAACAGGGAAAATGAGGCCCAAATTTGCCCAAGTTCATAGAAATTGGACAGTAGAAGATTGGAAAATGTTGCCTGGTCTGATGAGTCTCGATTTCTGCTGCGACATTCGGAATGTGTAGGGTCATAATAGGCATCAACAACATGAAAGCATGATCCATCCTGCCTTTTATCAACGGTTCAGGCTGGTGGTGGGTGGGTTCCATTGTGTGGGGAATATTTTCTTTGCACGTCTTTGGGTCCCTTTGTACCAATTGGAGCATCATTGTAACACCATTGGTTTAATCTATGCCACTGAAGAATTGAGCTGTCCTACGGCAAAAGTGGGTCCAACCCGTTACTAGCATGGTGTACCTATAAGTGGCCGTGGAGTGTATATTGGATAAACACTAATTTCTAGTAACTGCAGTCTCTTTGTTTAGCTGCAAAACTCGTCCACATTATATCAGTATACATTTCAGATAGGTGTTCAATTTTACTCCATTACACCTGTGACTGTTGAATATATCCACCTTGCACTTATATTACAACCAGAAATGTAGTCAGCACAGGTAGTTTGTTGCATAAATACCGGTGTATCCGTACTAAAACATCACAGTTACGTGTTTTTTACCCTTTCCACCCAGCACTGTTCATTGATGCAGCATCTAACGTAAATCTTAAACATCAATTCAATATTCGCACCACATTGAAGTTGAAAGTTGCAAAAAATTACCGTATATTATATCAAAACATAACATACGGTTTTGTTGACTTTTTGCTCACTCCAGGCACTGTTCATCTGACGCAGCATTACGTAAATCTTAAAACAGACAATTCTATAAATATTCACTCACACAGGTTGAAATGAAAGGTGCAAAAAATACCGTTTATTATATCTAAACATAATCAGTTACGTTGTTTTTTGACTTTTTGGCGCAACCTCTGCACTGTGTTTCATTTTGACGCAGCAGCTACTTAAATCTTAATAACAGCAATTCTATATTCACCACAGGTGAATGAAAAGGTGCAAAAAAAACCGTATATAATAACAAAACATACCAGTTACGTTGTTTTTTATGACTTTTGCGTCACCCAGCACTGTTAATTTACGCAGCAGCTACGTAAATCTTAAAACACAATTCTATACACACCACAGTGAATTGAAAGTGTGCAAAAAATACACCGATTATTATATCAAAAACATAACTGTTACGAGTTTTTTTGACTTTGCGCACTCCTGACACTGTTCATGACGCAGCATCTACGTATATCTAAAAACAGCAATTCTAGTATAATCACCACAGGTGAATTGAAAAGGTGCAAAAAATACCGTTTATTATACCAAACATAACAGATACTTTGTTTTTATTGACTTTTTCCCAGTCCAGATTTTTTGAAAGACACCTTGCAGTAAAATTTGAATCCAGCAATTTTTGTTTTGATTAGAGGAATTTGAGAATAGCTGTGATTTGCCGTCTTTTAATAAGAGACTATTCCAAAACTATTCCCTACCTTCCCAATTTTTATATTTCTGAACATGGAGCGAAATGGCAGAGTGGGTAAAGCGAGCAAAGAGGGGGGTAGCACCATGGAGGTAGAGTGTAGCGAGAGAAGTTGCTCCATTCATTGCTTCTGGGCGAACAACACGCATGCCATCGACGTTCAGTTTTCCAGACCATGATCCCGGTCATGGCCTGTCATCGCTGGGGTCAGGGCCCTGTGGAATCTAAATAACTAACAACTGTCCGCAATCTGTCCTTCAGTGGTTAATGCAACCTGCATCAAGCAGTCTTAACCACCATCCTCCGTCCTCGCAGTCACAGGCCACAATGTCGTCTATTCCAACATCATCAGCATCCGCCAACATGAAGCAGAGCCCAAATGTCAACTTCGTGTAACCCACCACTGTTGATAATCATTGTCTGAAGACCTTTGATGACCAAATTCGGTTGGGTCAGAAGCATTATAAAAGATCAAGATGATGATTTATTCAGCTCTGACGGCCCAGTTACTGATGCCATCAGAGGAGGGTGAAGGAAGCCCAGGTCAATCGGCAAAAATCCCGGGGCGGTCGGCAACGCTTGGCAGTGCCCCTTGCTTGTAGCCCAGCTTCGTAATGCAGAAAGTCAGGACGACCAAGTCACCTGTTGTTTGATGATGATGATGATAGATGACGACATTGCCGGATCAACCCTGGTCTTTTTTTTCCGCAGAATTAGCTGCGATCGCTTCATCAGTGGACGAGGAGGAAGACGATTGGGAGTAGTGTCAATATACGGGTCCGCCACAAGAAGGAGAGTGGCGGTCGCATAAGTCCGACTGAAATGATTTCCGCCAGCCACGATCAGCGCAAACCCCGTCTCCTCGCTTAGTCGCCGTCAAAAAGTCCAGGACCTCTCAGCCTGCCCTTCTTTGAGCAAGCCACCTTATTCCCCAGCGATGTCATATTGCCGCCTTTGCCGTAAACGCATAAGTAGAGGCAAGAACCTTAAGTGGTTAACCACCACAAACAGGTCTAAGACACAAGCAGCGAATCATAGATTTGAAATGGAGGGAAACACTTGGCCAAAAAAAAGGCCAGACCGACGCCCGGGGCCACCAACCACTGTCACTCCCTCCCCTGTCTCCGCCTCCTCCTCCTTCGCCACCACCAAGCGGTTCCTCATCCTGGCCATGTCTCTCAGTAGTCAGTGATCAGGGATCAGCCTCCGCTCAGCCTCCACCCGTCACCCGAGTACCACCAGCACCTACCAGAGACCCATCCAACCCCTTCACCTCCCGCCAGTTTGACGACACTGCCACGCCGTACAGTGGCCAGTCCTAGCAAGTCCAGCAGCCATCTGTTTTCCCCCCCTGTCCCCCCCCCAGGTTTGGGAGCAGAAGAAACACCTTTAAACCAAACCATCCTCAAAGCCAAAAGCCTGAATGTCGGCATTGCCAGGCTTTTGGCCTTTGAAATGTTGCCTTTCCGTCTGGTGTAACACAGATGGGTTTCCTTTCCGCCCACGTTCATGGCCCCTCCGCTTGCCCCCAAAATACCAGATTGCCGAGCAGTCATTTCTTTGCCAGAAAAGCCGTCCCTTAGGTGCCCTGGCCAGTCCACGTGTCAACTAAAATTTCAAGCGCGTTGTCTGCATCTTCTGTGTTCCGTAAAAGTCCATCTCACCACCCACCACCGACACATGGGACAGTAAAGCACTGCCAAGGCTGCTGATATCTCTGTGACAAGCTCAATCTGGGTGAGCTGGGTGGATGTCTCTGGGGGTTACGGTGGCTCTCAGGCTCAAGCGCGACACCTCTCCAAAAAACCGCAGGGATGGTTTCAGGCTTCTTTCCCCCAAGTGTCCTCTTGGCATCACACGTGCCCAGGAGACACCAGCCGTGTTGAAGATTAATCTCTGCCTTGGAGACCGTCCACCACAGTGTCCATGAGCTGTGGGACGGCTCAAAGCAACTAGACTGAGCGCTGGCTGGAGTGTCAATGCACCTTGTGTCCAGTCAAGGTGGTGGCGATAACGGGCGAAAATCCTGCTGGGCCTTGCCCTAGATCGTTAGACTGGAGCACATCCCTTGCCTGTCACATGTCATGAACCTTGTCGACCCTAGAAATTTCTAAAAGCTACCAAACCCAGGGTCTGGACTGCCTGCTGATGAAGGCACCGAGGTTGAGTTCGCCACTTCCCGACCGTTCGCACCCTGCTTCTTCCCCGCCTGGCTGCGTTGCAGCGTCAGCTCGGCCACCCCGTCCAAACCGTCTCATTGGTTGACCCGAGGCAACTACGCAGGAATTCCACCCTCCACAGTGCTCCAGCGATTGTGCCAGCAGTGCAATGCCATTACTGCAGTAACGAAGGACACATGGCCTGACAAGCAGCGGTACGGATCCTCGGGGTTTGAAGAACCACCCGAAGATGGAGGCAGGTGAAAGAGCTCTGCGACCATCCTTGCCAGTTTTGAAGAAGCCCACCAAAATGGTCATGTGCGGACCAATGCCCTTGTCATCATAGAGCATTGATGTGATCTTAGTTCTTGGAACGAACGTTGGACCACTCTGAAACAACAGGTCCCCTCCAGCGACGTGAGGAAGGATACGAACACAGATCGGATCACGGAGCCTTTTCTCTCCGTCAAATCCAGCGAGGCCCTACAGTTCACAATTTCATCGACTTACTATCATTAGGCATGTTCGGGGTCCAGAACTAGTGCATTGGCGCATCAGCTCATCCGGTTGCATCATCTCAGCAAAAAAATCAGGGCTGTGTTGAAAGCTGTGCCGGAGGCACTGAGGAGGAGGATTCCTAGAACACGCGATGGTTTACCGACTTCCCAGCCCTTGGAAAGGAGTTTGCTCGAAATTTGAGGCGGAGGAGGAAGATGAGGAAGATCATTTTGCTAGTGCCCCATCGATCCCAGATTGCTTGGGGAAATCAAGGTTCCATCTCTCACATGAGTGCTTTGGATGCTCCATTTTCCTCAACATGATCCTACGCATTAAGGCCATCAAATTGTAACAACAGTTACTCGGGTGGCCACCCTCCAGGATCCCCGAAGTCAAAACAAAAATCAGCACTTTCCTTCCACCCACCCAAATAGAGAGTAAATGCAGAAATGGAGACCTTGCTGATTGATCAACTGGAGACATCTGTTGCGTCTTGCTTTCAAGTTCCCAAAATGTCACGGTGAAGCAACATTCATCGACTTGACAGCAGTAGAGTGCCAAGTAGGCGTAGCGCAGCAGCAGGCAAGGTGGCATAAGGCCAAATGGGAGACCTCTGGTGCAATCTTTTTTAACCACCACACCAACGCATGCAATGGCAGGGCACACATCCAACACGACAGAGATCAGCTAAAGATAATGGTGCACGACTATCTGCGCTGCGTCTCAACACACCGATGTTTTTGCATGTGTTCCGGACCCAAATAGACTTCTGGGTATCCAAAATGACGAATGGCCCCGAGCTGGCATCTGTCACGCCATAGAGGTTGTTGTCCTGCCAGCAGCCACGTCATATCCTGAGCTGACCTTCAGCACAGCTGGAGGAGTCATTTACAGACAAATCGCATCCGGGGGGCCCCTTTTTCCACAGATAATTGGACGGATTGACTTATCTATCAAAGAAGAAACAGGCATGGATCTCTGATGATGTTGTTGCCCCAATTGCCGAGGTCACCGATTTATTGCCAGTCTACTTCATCATTCCTTTTCCAAACAGAAATGGTTCCTCTTGAAACCATTTTTTTTAAAATGATCATTTCTTACTGCAATTTTTATTCTCTTATTCCCCCTAACATTCATTTGCTGGTTTTGCTGTGAGGAGACATGTAAAAACAGCAAGGTTTCATGACAACACCGTATCCATTTACGAACTCACTTTATCTAAGAAGTTTTTTGCCTTGTCCAATGTTGTTGAGTCATGTTGATGTGAGAATACAACAATAATCATGGTCCTTTGGAACAGAAATGTGGACTTCTAAGAGGCATTTCCCTCCCTCACCACAATTTTTAATAGTGGCTGAAAGTCATATTTATAATTTTTTGGGTCATGTTGCTGTGAGATACAGCTTAATTATGGTCCTTTGGAACAGAAATGTGGCTTCTAAGCGGCATTTCTCCCTCACAATTTTTTAACAGTGGCCTGAGAAGTCATTTTTATAATTTTTTGGGTCATATCACGCTTTTAAATGCAGCAATATCTAACTACAGTTCCTATAATAAAAAATGTTTGTTTGCTAAAACAGACCATGTTGTTCTTCACAATGACCAAATAGCTCAAGGTCATGCATTGAATTTTTGGGGGCATTTTGCTGTGACATGGCGCTATTACTAAAGGAGTCCTAATTCTAAAAAATGTTGTTTCTAACAGACATTTTTTCTTACAATTGACCAAAGTGGCTCAAGGTCATGCTTTGATATTTGGGGCATTTTGCTGTGACATGCAGCTATACTACGTCCCTATTCTAAAAAATGGTTGTTTCTAACGGACATTTGTTACTTCAACAATGTCAAAGTGTCTCAAGGAGATGTGTGTGCTAGTCAGATACAGGTAATAGGTAGACACTGTTAATGGACACATAGTGCAAAATGGACTTGTTTTTTGCAAGATCTTAAACATAGCTATCAATCCCTGTATTGAGACAAACCCATTTAATACAATGAAAAAAAGAGAAACAAAGACATGTGGATTCCATCCTATTTTAAAAATGTGTTTTCTAGAATTAAACTACTAAAAATCTTGCATGTACAAAATAGCAGGTAAAAAAATTTCTCCTGAATTGTACAAGGGAGGTACAGGAAAAACTTGACCATGATGTAGTTGATTCAGAGGACATAGGAGTATGGAGCACGGACAGAGAACAAAAGTGACAGAGACTATTCCTCCAGCCACGTTGAGTAAAATGAGAAGAAAGAATGCCAAGATAAAGGCACGCTGGTGTACAGGAGCGTAAACCACCCATTATTTCCAAGTGAAGCAATTGGGTCCGCGTCTCAGACGGAGGGGCAAGCCTACCCCAGAAAGGGACAGTATATGTCCATGAAACAAAAAATTGGTGGTTGAAAGACCTCCTTTTTCTGCACTTTTTAAATCTGGAGGGTCATGCAGGTTTGGGGCTCATGCTGCATTCCAGGACAGGGATTATTCAATGTCCAGTTCAATAAAATATGGTTCAAATCATACTGCACCTTCTGGCACTTTTAATTGTGGTGATGCAGGTTTAAGGTTATACTGTTGGTACAAGACAGGGAAATGAATGTTGTGTGTTTTTTTTGTCTTGGCTTTATAACCTAAGTGTGTTCCTAAGATGTAGCACTATCCATTTACTGTTTAGGATGTTAATTCCATCTTCTCCGAGCCCTACGGAGTGGGCAAGCCTACCCAGGTATTGACTGTGTATCAGAGAGAGGCTGTAGTTCTCACACTTCCGCGTCCGCACTCTTCTTCAGCCCGACAGTTTTCGTTGCTGCGTCATCAAGGGCATTTTAACCTGCGTGTTAATAAGATGACGGACGCCAGCCTGGGCTTTTCACCGCACCCACTGTAACTCCGGCCCTGGGCATGCTGTGGCCCAGGACAGGTAATAGTGCAATGTCCAGTAGAAACTAAAATGGGTGGTTTGAAGACTCCTTTTTCCGGCCACTTTTTTAAATTGGGGGTCAGCATGTTTGGGGCTCATGCTGTGGCCCAGACAGGTAAAGTCAATGTCCAGTGAAACTAAAATGGAGGTTGAAAAGACACCTTTTCTGGCACTGACTTTTAAATGTGGGGGTCATGAGGTTTTGGGCTCAAGCTAGTGTCCCAGGACAGATATAGTCAATGTCCAGTGAAACTTAAATGGTGGATGAAAGACTCCTTTTTCCGGCACTTTTTAAAAATGTGTGGTCATGCAGTTTGGGGCTCATGCTGTGGCGCCGGAACAGGTATAGTACAATGTCCAGTTCAACTAAAAAGGTGTTGAAAGACTCCTTTTTTCTTTTTTTCCGGCACTTTTAAAATGTGGGGGTCATGCAGGTTGGGGCTCCTATGCTCTGTTGGCAAAGGACAGGTATAGTCAATGTCCAGTGAAACTAAAATGGGTTGATGAAAGACTCCTTTTTTGCGCACTTTTTTTTTAAATGTGGGGGTCATGCAGGTTTGGGGCTCATGCTTGTGGCCCAGGACAGGTATAAGTCGAATGACCAGTTCAATCTAAAATGGAGGATGAAAGACTACTCCTTTTTCCGGCACTTTTTAAATGTGGGGGTCATGCAGGTTTGGGGCTCATGCTGTGGCCCAGGACAGGTATAGTCAAAATTTTTTGGGTTACCCATGTGAACTAAAATGGTGGTTGAAAATGTACTCCTTTTTGCGGCACATTTTAAATGTGGGGGTCATGCAGTTTGGGGCTCATGCTTGTTGGCCCATGAACAGGATATAGTCAATGTCCAGTTTCAACTAAAATGGTGGTTGAAAGACTCCTTGTTCCGGCACTTTATTAAATGTGGGGGTCATGCAGGTTTGGGCTCATGCTGTGGCCCCAGGACAGTATAGTCAATGTCCAGTGAAACTAAAATGGGTGGTTGAAAAGACTTCCTTTTTCCGCACTTTTTTAATGTGGGGTCATGCAGGTTTGCTGGGCACATGCTGAGCCCCAAACAGGTATAGTCAATGTCCCAGTTCAACTAAAATGGTGGGTTTTGAAAGACTCCTTTTTTTCCGGCACTTTTAAAGTGGGGTCATGCAGTTTAGGGCTCATGCCTGCTTTCCAGGACATGGTATATTCAATGTCCAGTTAAGTAACATGATGGATCAAATCTTGACTGGCGTCTGGAACTATTTAATTGTGGGTGATGCCAGGTTTAACAGTGACATGCATTTGTACAAGAGCGGGGATAGTAAATGGTCTTGTGGACTTTTTTTCGGTGACTTTATAACATAATGTGATTTCCTAAGATGTAGCACGTATCCATTTGACTGTTTGTTGGATGTAAATTTCTTCAGCTTCTCCAGCCTTTGGTAGGGTGTTAATAATGAAGGTGTTTTTTTGCTCTCCCAAAGACTTTAATGGTCATACGCGCATAATCGATGCTCACTATCGAAAAACCTATCATAGCGGCCGACTAACGACTATCGATCGATCTCGATAGCCAAACGCAATCGCTCACACTATTCCCTAAAGGTCCACAAGAAGGTTCTTCCACCTCCCCATGAGCGTCCAACGTATCGTGGGTTGGCTCCATATGCGAAAGATTTTGTCAGTGGGCTCGACGACTAGCTACAGACTTTGTCCACCGAGTTCTGGTTTTTTTACAGGACTCCTAAAACTGTTTTGACGAAGTTTGTCTGATAAAATGGTGGTTTGTGCGGTCTGATTTTTTATGCTTTAGCTGTGACCGCCGAGTCGCTATAACACTTGCATACCTCTTCAAGTTCCCTAGATGGCTCTGGACTTTCAATGGAACAAGTACAGTACTTATTTCTGCTGATGAAAAATGTTCCCATCAAGAATGTTGAATTGCCTTTTTAAAATGCAACCACAACTTTTTGTGTTTGATTAAAACATTCTATTTACAACTTAGGGATCCAGCATGGGCGCCTAATTTTTGCCTTCTTTAGGCGAATCTAGTGATGTCCTGGTGGAACGTTTCTTTTATTTTCTTTCTCAGAAACATGGTAAAAACCTTTTTTGGCCGACCGTGAGTGGTACGGCAGATATATAATACCTGCTATTTATCTGGCGGGGTCCTGTAACTCTGCCGTGCCACTCTTCGTCGAACACATTAATAATAACCCCCTTTAATTTATTTTATATTCACTTTTTGAAGTACAGGCACAACAAATTGCCTCTTAGATTTGGTACTTATGGGGAACTGGCTGTAATGTTTCCACAGGACTCCACAGAAAAGAATAGCAGGCAATACTATTCTTCATTTTGGCATTAATCACTCAAAACACCGACAAAAATTGGCCATTCCTAGTTGGCGAGCTTCCATCAAGCTAAGCGCAATTGCTCTAGTCCGCTGACTTTTTGAGGGAATCCCAAGGAATCTGCTCACGTTTGACTTCTCGGGGTATCCCAGTTGGGTTCTGGGACCGCGCCATGGCAGCGTATAGAATATGATCTCGCTCATACTGTTATCCAGTATAATAGGAAGCGACAAACAGAAACAAATGTTCCTTACAATTGTGCTGATTCAACTCAGGTTTCAATCAGATTTCGTAAAATCAATCCTAAAACACATACCATTTCATAAACAAGACTCTATTCTTGCAAATATATTGCAAAACAATTTGTCCGGTATAGTAGCCAGAAATATCAAGAACTTTGGGTAACTTGATTTCTCAAATGTAGTTTCTTCTGAGTCCATTACAGGCCAACTTGGCTGCATACCAAGGGCTTTTATAAATGTGGGGGTTATCCGTGTAAAACTTCAAATTGTGGTACCAACACATAAATTTCATAACATTGACACGCAACACTTTGTTCAAATTAAAAATATATGAGTTGTAACACGATGGGAGTTGTAAATATAAAAAGATGTAAGTTTGTGTGGCCCTCAACTATGTAGGTATGTACATCTCGTAAATAGTTAAGATCCATAATATTGGAGCAACTTAAATGGTAAAACTCGACCCTCTTACACGTGCCATTATCCATCTGGAGCTTCCACACTTTGTTGAGTACATAATTCTGATACACAGGGATATCAAATCTTTTGCAATTGAAAAAGTTTACTTGGGTGCACTGTGGCAACTTTGATTACAAGTTAAAGGATCGAGAAGCTTATTGGATTTACCTATTGAATTCATAACTCCGATCGGTTCGTTTAAATAGTACGAGCGAAGTGTTTTTCACTATTAAATATATTTTATTTTTTAGCTTATGTTTTTTTTTTTGGTCTTGTGAATGTGTTGCATCCCTGTTTTACCCCGGTTTTTTTTTTTCACCATATTCTTTTATTTTTTGGGGCCCAAAATATAACTTTATGGTTTTTCCAACCTCTCTCCTTTCATTATTACTGGTCAGTTTACATCATTGTATTTTTTATATCATATGCTATTTATCATGTGTTTCGTTCTTTTTTATCTCTGTTTATACCACCCTGTTGAGCGCACTCACTTTGGATGATTTCCCTTGACTGTGCCTGTTCACAAGACCAGGTCCCCACTCATTAACTGGCCATTCGGTGTCAGGCGGGGGGTGGGGGGGTGGGGGTCGTGCCTGGAGGTTTCCGATGTAATGATGTTGCTGTCACTCCGTCCATTCTGGGTATGGCTTCTTCTGCTTGACTCACCTGTGGGACTCTCAAGGTCCCGTCGTCCTCCTGTCTAGCTCCGTTGATCTATGATGCGTGACGTCACTTCTGACGTACACGCTATCGCGATCTTTGCTTAGTCTCTGTTTGTGATGGACCTCTGTGCGCAATGCGCGTGCTCCGGATTTTCCGTTTTTGCGTGAGTCTCTCAACAGGTGAGTGAATATGTTCTCATTTATTCAGGTTTATAAGCTAGTGAGTTTCCTTGTATATTTATGCCTATGATTAAGGGTCAGAGTTATGACCTAAACGCGTCAGCATTACATGCTGCCATCTTTTTGTCTCCAACGGTTTTTACTCATGGTTAATAAAGACCTCCATTTTTGCAATGATCTAGGAGTTTTCAGGGCAAATTTTTCTTCTCTTCATCTTCATGTACCTCATGCTTCCAGAGATCATCTTGCATGTCCCTGTAACCAAGAGTGGTTAGCTGGCAAAATTATTGTGTGTGTTTATATACAGATAAGTGGCTGTGAGTGCCCTAGTGTGGGGTGTGACAGAAATGTGTGTGATAGAAAGTACGGGTTAGCAATTAGGGATCTTGGTAGGCCAGACTGAGGCACTTTTAAAACTATGAGGGCTATTAGTGTGTCTGATCGACCATGGTAGCATGTTCCAGAGAACTGGTGCAGCACGTGTGAAATCCTGGATGATGATATGTTAGGTTACGTATGATTGTGGTCTGTAATTTGTAACCTCAAGCAGAGCAGAGAGACCGGATAGAGTGGTAGACAGAGATGAGGGAGGAGATGTAGGGTGGTGCAGCACTGTGGAGAGCTTTATGAGTTAAAAGTTTATGTTGTATCCTGTTCTGAATGGGCAGTCAGTGCAGTGACTGACACAGGGTATAGCATCATATAGTGGCTGGAAAGAAAAGATGAGCCCTGAGCAACTGCAATCAGGACAGATTGAGATGGAGAGTTTGCAGAGAGGAATAAGCAAGGAGTTACAGTAGTCAAGACGAGAAAAAATAAGAGCAACAATGAGAATTTGAGTTGTTTCCACAGTGAGAAAAGGATAGATTCTGGAGATGTTCTTGAGGTACAGGTGACAGGAGGGGACAAGGTGGGAATGAGGTAGTGGTACACTATAACATGGTTTCTTACAGGGTTTTTCAAGATAGTGTAAGCTTAATCTTTACAGGATATAAGCAAACACAATTTTAATATACAACATTAAAAAGACTCTTTTCATCAGCGCATAAAACTGCAATTATTGGCTGTTTTGGTCATGTTATATCTCAGTAGATGGGAGTTCAGTGTTTGGAACCCCCAGGATGCAGCCATGTTGTAAAGAATATTTTCATATATATTCCATGTAATCCAGTGTTTTCTGATTTCCTGTGAAGTACTCCGTATCACGGATAAATAGCCAATACTAAGGGTATTGTCTAGCAAATAGAGTGCATAAAAACATTACAGAGTTTTAGGAAATTGATAGTACAATAAAAATATAAAACTTTTGAAGAAATGTGACCATGCACAAAAAAGGGATTTGTATATTTCTTATTTGTGAGTTATTGCTTTTCATTTTCTAATTTCTTTAGATAGTAATCATAGCAATAAATCACTAGAAGAATATTCTCAAAATTTTATTTTGTGGTATGACAATATCAGTTCTGAACTAGCTGTGGTTTCTAGATGTTTTTTTTTCCTTAAATTATTTTAAACTAAAAATTTATTTTTGGTAACAGTTTTTATTTTTGATATAATGGTAATTTTAATTTGGCATAACTTTATTTATTATGGTTTAATTTTTTGCATTCATTTATTTACTTATTTGTAAGATTAGAAAAAAGATCAAACATGATATTCCTACTTTAATGAAAAAAGTACCAATAATTTTTGGAATTAGAGATCTAAGCATTACAAAAAAAAATCTGTTATCCGGCTTTTATTGAAATTAAAATTTTAATATAAAATTTTTCCGGGCCGGGTTACCAAAAAGGGATTACGGTTTTTTCAATGGCTAAAAATTTTTTTAAAAAATGCTCAAATATAGCACAAATCCCCTAAAAATTTTTTAAATATTTTTTAAAAGGAGCTGATATAGGATAAGACACTCTTAAGAAGAGGGTTATTTCATGTATTATTTTTTTTTTTTTAAAATAATATAAATTTTTTATTTTTTATTTTTTTATATATATTTATTTTTTTTAAAACATATATAAAAAATTTATATATAAAATATTTTTAAAATAAAAATTTTATATTTTATTTATATATTTTTAAAATTTTAAAGGGGGTTTTTAAAAAAATTTTTGAAAAAGTTTTTCGGACTTCCCAAAGGAGGTTTTGGAAATTGGGATCTGAAAAAAATTTACCCAAAAAAATGGAAGAAAAAATCAAAAAACATTTTTTTTTGATAGGGTAAGTGATGAAAAATTGTTTTAATTAAAGGGAGTGAATAGTTTAAAGAATTGCAAAACTATGTGCTTTGGTTTTGTTGTGTGGTTATGGGCTGTGTTTTTTTTAACCCCTTCCAGTTGCAGAGATATTTGTTTACATTGCGTTCGTTTTTTCCCCCTGCCTTCTAGGACCCATAACTGTTTTAGTTTTCTGTTTACACAGCAGTATGAAGACTTGTTTTTTGTGGGACAGGATATATTTTTAATGGTTTCATTTATTGTACCATAGAAACAAAAGAAAAAATTCTTTTTTGGGCTGAAAGGGCAAAAAAAAACAAAAAAACAATTGCACCATTTCTGAGGGGTTTCATTTTTGTGGAATTCATTTTTTAAAAGGAAAAAAAAAATGTACTTGCGGGTTCTAAAGATTCTGGTGATACCACAATTTTAACATGTTTGTTATGTTTTACTACTTTAAAAAAAAAAAAAAGGGAATTTTTTTTTTTTAAAATTTTTGTTTGGGGGCAGGATTTGTTTTAAAGAGCCCAATAACTTTTTTTTATTTTTTTTCTATGAAGCGAGTGAGGGGGTCAGATGCAGATTTTTAAGAAATAAATTTTTTATTTTTAAACTTTTTTGTGATACAGTGGGATGCAGATGTATTCATATGCCTTTTTTAAACACTACAGCAGCAAACATATTTCATTGATATTTATGTGTAAGAGCAATACAAAGTAGCAAGTATTTGTGAAGTATTAAGAAAATGATACGTGCTTTTCCAACATTTTGCTAATCAAAAGTGAAAACTGAAAAGTGTGGCAGGCATATGTATTCAGCCTCATGTATTTTGATACCTCTAAATAATATCCAGTGTGAACAATTGCCTTTATAAGTAATTTGTTTCACTTTTTTAACTGCAGCGTTTTTTTTAAAGGCCTCATGGTTTTTTTGGAACTTTAAAGTAAAAAAACAACATCTTAAAAACCCCAAGAAACACCCCAGACAACCCGGGGTTTAAAGTTGGGCAAAAGTGTTTTAAAGGGTTTCAATAAATTACCCCCAAGACCTTAAAGGGGTTTTTCTCGCTAAATGTTTGGGGTTTTTAAATTTTTAAAGATTTTTTAAAAAAACAAGCGGGCTTTGCAATATAGGGTTCATTAAAAATTTCCCTACTTTTTTTTGGGAGCTAGCCCTGTTAGTTTTAAATTACATCCTGGCTTCCAAATTCTATAGCAGGGGGAACCCTTTTGACCTTATCTTAGGGGGCTGTCAGGTCTAAAATGACTATCATTTTTGAAGAAAAGGTCGGGCAGAGAGCCCCTCCCGCACAAAAAACCCTTTCTGAGTAAAAAGGGGGGGGAGGAAAAATTTGGGGGTCGTGCCCGGGGGTTTAACCCTTTGTGTGTTCCTGTTTTCCCCCTGCTTCTACACAGATAATGTAAAAGATTGACCCTGTCTTTTACTATAATCATGATATGCCCTTTGGAACGGGGGGCCTATACAAATACAAAACGATCGGGGGGGCTTTGGAAAACTTTATGTTCTCCTGTATTAGGGACACATCCTGGTATAGAAAATCCCCTTTTGTTGTTGCTGGAGATGGGAGATTGTAACCCTAAGAAGGGGATATAGGAAAAAATTTCATCCCCTTTTGTCTATTAGCACACCCCCTTTTACACTCATAGATCGCCCCTCCTGGGAACAGACCTAGGCAGACACACACAGGGTGAAAATCTGAGAGCAAAAAACCCCCCCCCCCCCCCCTGTATAGAAGTTAAATAGCTGCCTGTTGGCGGGGGGGGGGGGGGGGAGAGGGAAACAGAACAGACAGACCAAGAAACACGCCCCTCAGTTCAACTTACCAGGGACACTGACAGGCTGAAAGCTCGTAATGAGACAACTCCTTTAACTTCTCATGGAGCACTGTTCAATCCATCATCCATGGAAGGAGTATGATACACCTACTAATCTACCACAGGGGCGTCGCTAGGCAGATTCATTCGTGGCACGAGCCCCGAATGAATCTGCATGTGCCCCCCATCTCGTGGCTCCAGGGGCCCCTGCCGTGGGCCTGGGGGCCCTTGGGGCGGGACGCCCGCCGAAACTCTACTCCGGGCCCTTTTACAGCGGGCCCCCCACAGTCAGAGTCGTGGGGGGGGCAGGACGGATAAATTCCCCCCTCCTGGGCTTCTCCCCCCTGTATTTTTCGTTTCTTGGTAAAGGGCCCTACATACACCTGAAATGCAGGGGAGTGGGGGCGGGCCCCTTTTCCCCCACCCCCCGTTTACGTGGGATTTCCCCTAAAAATGGCAGCTCTGCCAGCCGAGGGGGTCCCTGGCCCCCCGAGACGGCGTAAGTGGATGATGACATCACGTGCTTACTCCAACCCCTTCCAAGCTGCAGGCCAGGATGCGGGGGGCCGTGGGCCTTTGTTAGGTAAGTAGTTTTTTTTTTTTTTTCCCCCCTTTTTTTTAGCTAAGGGGGCAAAATCACTGGGGTACAGGGGAAAAATATGGCCCACAGGGGGGCAAAATCACTGGGTACAGGGGGCCCTAGTGGCTTTCCCGGGGGGGGAGTTACTGGCTACAGGGGGCATATGTGGGTTCAGGGGGCAATCATTTTCTACAGGGGGGAAAATGTTTGGGTTTGGGGGGATGTGTGGGTAAGGGGGAATTTAAAGTGGCTTAAGGGGGTGTGGGCTAAGGGGGCTATGTGGGTTAGGGGGGGATTTTGTGGCTAAGGGGGGCCCATGTGGCTAAGGGGGAAAAATTTTGGCTTAGGGGGCATATGTGGCTAAGGGGGGCAAATGTGGGGTAAGAGGGGATAAATATGTGGCAAAGGGGGGCATATTAATGGGGTAAGGGGGACAAATTACCGGCTTAAAGGGGGGAGTAATGGCCCCGGGGGCTAATAACCTGACCAAGGAGCATTTTACTGGCTACGGGGGCTATTACTGGCTACAGGGGGCAGTAAACCCAGCTCCAGAGGGGAGTAACCTGGTTTTCAAGGGGGGGCAGTAATCCCGGCTAAGGAGCTAAAAACCTGGGTAGAGGGGGGAGCAAACCCGCTGGAGGGGGCAAATATTTAACCCACAAGGGGGTAATTATTACCCTTTGGGGGGACAAAAGATGGGGATTTTTGGGGAAAGAGATAGGGAAAATTTTAGAGAAAAAGCTGATAAAAAGAGGAGTTAAGATTTTTTTGTAAATTTTTACAGTGCGGTCGTTTTCCAGGAGAGGGGTTCAAAGGCGTTTGGGCCAAAATAGAGAAGGGAAAGGAAAAAGAACAAATCTCAGAGGGCTCCCTGTAAAATCCAAAAGTAAAATGCAGTGTAAACCTTTATTTTCTCCTGGCCTACATACAAAGGTTTTTTTTTCTGTAAAAATTTCATCCGAGTTTCACAATGAATGCCAAAAAAAAATTCCCTTGAACCCCCGCCCAAATCAGGAAAAAATTAAGGGGCCCCCAGCCCCCCCGGGTGTTTTTGGGGCCCTAAACAACGCCCCGATCTTAAAAAGACAAGGCCCCCCACCCCAAATTTACAGGGCCGGGCCCCCGGGGCACCTAATTTTGAAAAGCAGCCAGAAGGCCCAAGGTCAATTTGGAGGAGCTGTAGAGATCCACAGCTCAGGTGGCAAAATCTGTCCACAGGACAACTATTAGTCATATACCCAACAAATCTGGCCTTTTTTGTAAGAGTGTCGAGAAGAAAGCCCCTTTTTTAAAAACAAGCCATAAGAAAAATCCCTCTTTGAGGGTTTCAACCCCAAACACCCAAAATCAGTTCATAAATCAGCGGGTTTTAAGCAAGTAAAGGGATCCCCTTTTTGAATTCCCCTTTGGGAATTCCACTGCAAACTAAGAATGAAAAAAAAAGACGTCTGCAGTGTACGTTTCACAGGGAATTCTGAATCGACATGTACTCGTGACGGGAACTGGCTGATTTGTGAACTGACTTGGTGTTCGGTGTTGTGACCTGGAGAAAATACTTTATCCTCTTATTAAGCAGTTAATGGAACTTCTCCTGTGTAATACTCCATGGCACCAACTTTCCTATTATATTTATTATTGCATTAAGTACCATAAGAAGTCCTGTTTGGAGTGTGCAAAAGCTATATAGGGGACACAGCAAACATGTGGAAGAAGGTGCTCTGGTCTTTTGAGACCTTTATGCCATACATTATGTGTTGAGGAAAGCCAACACTGCACATCACCCTGAACTCACTATCCCCATTGTGATGCACGAAGATGGCAGCATCATGCTTGCGGGAGGATTTGCTTCAGCAAGGATTGGACAGCTTCTCAGAGATGAAGGGAAGATGGATGGAGCTAAATACAGGGCAATTCTGGAAGAAAACCTGTTACAGGTTGCAAAAGACTTAAGACTGGGGTGTAGGTTCACCTTCCAGCAGGACAATGACCGTAGGTACAGCCAAAGTTTACATCAAAGCATATTCATGAGTTAAAATGGCCAAGTCAAAGTTCAGACCTAAATTCCATTGAGAGTCTCTGGCAGAACTTGAAAATTGCTGTTCTCAAACGTGCGCCAACCAATCTGAGTGATCTAGAGCTATTTTATAAAAAGATAATCCAGCCTTTCGATGTTCAAAGCCGATAGAGACATACTCCAGACTTGCAAATGTCATTGCAACTAAAGGTGTTTCTACAAAGTATTGATCTAGTGGGGCTGAGTACAAATGCATGACACATTTATCAGTTTTTTCATTTGCAAAACCTTGGAAAGCCACAGATCATTTACTTTACACTTCACAAATCCTTGCTACTTTGTGTTGCTCTATCACATAAAATATCAATAAATTACATTTAAGTTTGTGGCTGTAACGTTTAAAAAAGGAACAGATCAGGGGGTATGAATAGTTGTTGCAAGCCACTCTACATCTGACATTTTGATATTTTTTATTCCAGTTTTTGGGGAGGTGAAGTTACCAAAATAGTTTTGTTGTTGTTTTTTGTGGTGTTTACTGTGAGAGATAAATAATGTTATATTTCAATAGACCAGATTTTTACAAATGCAGTGATGTCGACTATATTTAATTTTATCTTTTTTATTTGTAAAATGGCAAAAAAGGGGTGTCTTAAACTTCTAATAGTTAAGCAGGGTTTAGTAGGAGCACTAAGATGGTAAGCCTGGAGACCTTTATTAGGCCCCTGACTGCTATGACAACTGGACGGCATTCTGTGATTGTGTTATTAGGAGGAAGGGGTGGCAAGATTGTGGGCCACAGTGAACCTGTGCAATATTTTTCAATCATCGCAATCTAAATGTTGTGGTTGCACAGCGCTTAAATCCTGGCTGCTAGTGGTGGACTCCCTTACAGATATAAATGTTGGTTAACGGGAATTTGTCATAAAAAAAATTAGTCATTGTTTAAGTCCCATTTTTATGTTAAACACCTTTTATAGGAATGTTTGGTTGTTTTCTTTAATTTTTCATATCACTTTCAATATTTTTTAATAATTCTTAAGTCTTGCATTTTTCACGTTGGCCACTATGCCTTGTTTTCACTGCTTTAACAGCAGTCAGAGAGATGCTTTACAGTAGCGTCATGCACATAGAAAAACTTAATACTGATCAGCCCCATTCACTTCTATAGGAAATTTTTTCTAGTCATGCTCTGTGACCTGGAAGAAATCAGTGTGCGGGGAGGTAAAAGGGGTTTGAACTGTGACTATCTCCTCTTGTGACTGGGTGGATACTGTGTTTCTATTCACACTGGTGTCTCCTTTCAGTTTGACCTTTTGTGCTGATAATGAGCAGACAACTGAGAATCTTTCTGTACAGAACAGGAAGTGTCAGACTATTATTAGGCTTAGTGGCCAACGTGAAAACTAAAGGACAAGAATTATTAAAAAATATTGAAAGTGATATGAAAAATTAAAGAAAAAAATAACCAGAAATTCTTAAAAAATGTGTTGAACATAAAAATGTGAGTTAAACAATAAGTCATTTTTGATGACACATTCCATTTAAATGTTGGTAAGTGGTTAAAGGGGAAATCTGTAAAAAAAATTATTTCATGTGTAAAAACTGCATGGCCAATAACTGCTTCACAAAACCATGGCAATTTGCAGTAAAACTCATGGTATACTACTGTTGCATGTGAACCCAGCCTTAGTTTAAATAAGCGTAATAAATTTTTTGAAGGTGGGAATTCACTTATTAATAGATTTATTCAAGTAGAGGTAGAATTCACAGGTAGTAGGAGTGAAACACTATTGTTTTCATATCCTTATGTGTAACTGGATAATTATATATATGGAATTATGAATATATTTAGCTTTTGTAAAGTTAGTATATCAAAGTTATTTGATTCTGCATATTTTGCAAAAATCATAAAAAAATATAAAAAATATGTAACTAACAAATGAATCAAAGATGTAAGACTTTGCACAGTCTATAAATAACCCTATCACACAATAGTCTAATTGCTAATAGTGCAGGGTAAATACTGGGAAATTTGGAATTAGAAATAGAAATACCTTAACAAATGGAGTATAGAAAGGGACATTCTCACAATTTTAAAGTGGTCCACAAAACCCCAAACTGTTTTTAATCCGTTGAAAATAAAGAATGGAAGTTTTATTGAATCTTTGAATCCGGTGTCTTGGATGTAGCTGGCTGCACTTTGTTCACTACTTGTCATCGAGTGAGGACTCCACCCTGCCGTGCTCCTGGGAACTGGACTTATCTACAAACGGGTGAGCTGATTTAAATCCATTTTCCTCACAAACAAACTGAGGTACAGAATTAAAAGTAATAAAACAGTGCATAAAGGAATTAGTTTCTTATCATAATACAGTATAAAGTTAAGGTAAAAATAGAACTTATCACATTTATAATCTACATATCCCGTCTTATAAACGAACAGTTTGTTTGCTCAGGTTTTAGCCAGCTCAAGTACAAAATGTAAGGGAAAAAGTAGTACCAAAGGAATAGAAAGAAAAAAAATTTAAGTAAGAGATGGAGAAAAAAAAAACAGCCAAGTGAATATAATTCATTAATTAAATTTTGTTTATCGAGCAATATTTGGAAGTGTTTTTCCTTTTTTTTATCTGCCTTGAAGTGATTTTTAATAAAAAAAAAAAGCTAGTGACAGACATGATGTTTCCAGTGCTGTGTTCCTTATTCTGTAAGATGCAGCAGTTTCATAGTGCTCAAATCTGGCAGTTTGCAGCCTGTTCTACAAGAAAAGAGTCCAGCTTATTCATGAGCAGGTGTTAGCCCTGCCCAACAGCAGTTAACCTCACCCACTCATGGCTGATTCAACCTATTGCTTTGAACTTGTAGAAACCTATGAATAAACAGCAGGTGGGTGGGGCTTATCATGGATGGGCGTGGCTAATGACTTCTCATGAATAAGCTGCACTCATCTCTGGCAGAACAGGCTGCAAACTGCAGGATTTGAGTTTTTAATGCTCTGAAACTACAGCATCTTACAGAATAAAGGGACAGAGCACTGGAAACAGCATGTCTGTCACTAGCTTGTGCTGTCCTCAGCAAGGGTGGCATAAATCTGTGTGACAGGTGTCCTTTAATACCTGCGGGTTGGAATGCTATAATGATTTTTCACACTCTGGTATACTACAATTTTTTTTTGCCTTTTCCCATGACATGTAAGCCAAAAAAAAAATCTAAATGGGGTAAAATGGGGAAAATAAACTTACCTGCAACATGTTTGGTCAATCTTCGCTAAAAAAGATGTGTTATCTGTATTCTACAGGTTGATACAAATCCGGCAATACCAAACATGTACTTTTTTATGTTTTGGTACAGTACAAAATTGAAAACATTTTCTATTTTTTAAATTTGCACAGTGGCACAATTTTCTGCGACCAATATCTTTTTTGTACTAACACCTACAGACTTGAGTGAGGGAGCATTTTTTTCAGGCTGAAGTGTACATTTTATTGTTACCAGTTTGGAATACATGCGACTTTTTTGAATAAATTCATGCAAAGTTTTAGGGGATGTGAAATGTCCACAAAACCCACAATTTTGGCGTTTGGAATTTTTTTCGTCTACGGTATTCAGCATATGGGATAAATTACAACAACAAGATTCTGAAGCGCTTATGCAGCTCCGTGGTACGGGATGCACAGCAGACAACTTATGTGCCCGGTGATTATTAAAACATATATTTATTTTAACACATGTAAAAAGCAGCCATATGTACATATGCCAAAACACAATGCGCCCGACAGACGCGTTTCAAGCACAGTGAACAAGAGCACTGAGCTTGAAACGCGTCTGTAGGGCGCATTGCGTTTTGGCATATGTACATATGGCTGCTTTTTATATGTGTTTAAATATATGTTTTAATCATCACCGGGCGAAGAAGTTGTCTGCTGTGCATCCCGTACCACGGAGCTACACAGGTGCTTCAGAATCTTGTTGTTGTTGTTTGCTAACCGCTTGGCCGGCGGCACGCCCGAGATCATTACACTTAAGCGGATCCTTCAGAACAGTGATCTTAGCCCAAATCAGGTGAGCCACTCATTTTGTTTTTGTTTGCCCATGGGATAAATTATGTTATATTTTAATAGATCTGACTTTTTTGATGTGGGGATACCAAATATGTGTAACTTTTTTTTGTTATTTGTAAAATGGCAAAAAGATTAACATTTTTTAATTTTGCTACACTTTAAAACATTTTTTTTTAGTTTAACTTTGAGCCCCTCTAGGGAACTTCACCACTAGTCAGTGTGATCATTTATACAGCCTAATGCATTGTAATACAATGCATTAGGGTTTACAAAGATGATTGATTTACTACTTCTTGCCTGGGGCAGGAAGTAGTAAAACAGAAAACATGGCGGTGATGGAAGCCTTCCCAAGGCTTCTAGCTGCCATATTAAATGATCGGGAGCCCGTGATTTCACCACGGATACACCAATTGAAGTGAGGAACAATGCGAAGCACTATCTTGCACGGTAACTGGGGGTGTTAGCTACAATTAGCAGCTAAAACCCGCCGGCTATTTAGCAGGATTGCGCTGCGATCCCGCAATAAAGCCTCTTACTGGCATTAGGATGTACTCATACGTCTAATATCGGTAAGAGGTACATTTTTATATTAGAATTTTTTTTTAAATGAGGAAAAATAGTGTTTATTTTTTCAGCAAGTGGTACTAAAAGAAGTTTTGTAATTGTGTCACTTTTCTGTAGCAGATATTTATTTATAGGTGATATAAAGTTATAGGGTCATTGAGGTGGAGCTAAAAATTGTGATTTGTGCTATTATTGTGAATTCTAAAAACATTTTTCGTGTCTTTTATTTTGTTACATATTGTGCCTCCACTAAGACAAGATAAAAACCTGTGAGGACATTTTTATATATTGTTTTTTTTGCTGATTTCCCCAGAGATAGATGTCGACCGCCCGGATGTCTATAGCCAGTGGGCGGACGGAATCTAGTTAAAGAACCAAATGTAGTAAAGAGTTGTTACAGTTGTTACACAAAATACAGAATTATCTTTGTGGTGGGTTAAAAGAAGATGATGAGCTGTCAATAAGGACTGTAGACCGGTAGCAATTTCTAAACAATGGATTTTCAAAATCTGTTTCTCACCTGAAGTTGAAGGAACAGAGGTGAAAACAAAGTGGCAATAGATACTGCAATAGGATTTAAGAATAAGAATTCCTAATAATGTAGCATCATTGGAAGGAATATGGCATTGCTCCTGTGTTTTTAAGTGAGTGTATCAGCACTGTCCCAGACGTTTTGAAGTTGTTTTAATGTACTTTTATTATTATCAGCGTCAGAGGTTTATTTGATAATAATTTTGCAGTCCCTTTAATAGTGAGTAGACTGTCAATACATGCAATGGCTGCATTTGTTGCATAGGGGTTGGAGGATCACCATTCTTGTGATTGGTAGGGGTCCCAGATTATTTGCCTATTTGTTAATTGCTTATCTGTGTCCTCATTTGTGTTGCGGGTTACCTGTGGAAATCTTCTGGCTCAGTTTGTTTTTCCCTCCATTGGTTGGTCTGTAATGAACAGAGGGTTGTTAGTAGTATAATGTTGTACCTTGTTAGACATAGAAAGTAGTAGGAGAGTGAAGTAATCAGGCGATACCTTTTTCAGGATAACTGAGTATATTTTATTGTGAGCTTTCGTGAGAACTAGCTGCCTTCTTCAGACATGATGTTATACAGAGGGTTGTTATACAGAGAACTGCCTGTGGGGAGATTAAGGCGAAGTTCACACGGCTCATTGCCGGTATAATTGCGGGGACGAATTTCGCCCGCAATTATGCCGGCTGCCGTGCAGCGGGGGCGGGGGGGGGGGGGGGGCGGCTTCTCGCCGGCCCCATAGACATCCATTATCCACTGCGCGTATTCCGCTGGGATAATGTGCATGTCACTTTCTCCCCGCTCTCTATGATAACTGTGGATTACCGTAATGACAGGGATGGACTTCAGCTGTATTGGAGCGCAATACGGCGCGCAATGCAGCTGAAATCCGTCCCCAAATCAGCCGTGTGAAGAGGCCTAAAGGAACACTGCCATCAAAATTCTTAATTTTACATATTGACAAGCAATATGCGACAATTATATTGATAGTACATTACTTCCTGATTTATTTCTGTGACTTTCCTCTGTGACCTCTGATAGCTCAGCCGTGAGAGGATTTCTTGATGATTCTTCTTTCAGGCTGACTTTGGCCTGAGAGATGTAAGTGTTATCAGGGGGACCTGATAAGTGTGAAGAAACCCCTCAAAGATTACCCCATTATTCTTCCATTAGTTGCTCTTTTCAGTGCCCCATGGATTAGTGTAATCTTATCTATCTGTGTCTTTTGAACAATAGGGAGATCATTATGTCATTACCTACTATTTGTAATGACACTACATAGAGATAATCAGCAGCTCCAGTAAAGGGAGATTAGTCTGTTCTGCCATTGAGGAACTTTATCTCTTTATTAATCACAACTAGAAAAGGACAAGATTTTTTACGTAATTTTTATTTGTACTGGACTGCTGAAATAAAATAAAATGCTGCCAAAAAGTCTAAAAAAAATATTTTCCAGGAATACCAGTTTTAACAAAAATACTCCTTTCCAATGGAAGTGTCCCTTTAAGAATGCGGGTCCACCAGCACTCAGCTCTACAGACACTTTGCTCTACAGTTATAACACCAGGTGGCACCATACAATGTAAATAAATGTCAAAATTCCACTGACTTGTATTATTAGTTTGGTAATTAGAGATGGGATATCCATTTAACCAATGCGGACACATTGGGCATAACGTCAGCGTTATCAGGAAATGTAACCACCTTGGATTTTCACTCTGTGTTAGCTGATGGGAATAATAAGAACCATAGTCTGACTGGCCCACTAGATCCTTGTACTATTCACAATACAATCAAGATCAAACATTCCTCCAATTACCTAGTAACAATAATACCAATACTGTATGCTTATAAAATCTTATTGGGGTTGAAGATTCTTGAATAACACAGAAGATAAAAACTAATATTTTATTTTAATATTCCATTTTTAATATTTTTACACTGCAGTTTAAGTGAATCTGAATTAAAAATGAATTTAGAAAAAAAATGTGTTTATAATGTATATTGTACACTTATTCATAAAGCAGGCAATAAAAAAAAGATGTGAGTGAAAAATGTCTATGCAATATCCTGTAAGTGACAAATGGTATGTCGAGTGAATAGCATGTAAAATAAAACAGTCTGCTTTACTATCTTTCCACCACATTCTACAAGCAAATACTATGCAAGTCAACTTTGGAAAGGGTATCAGAGAGATTCCAAAAATAGGAACAAAATATGGTGCACATAGCAAACCTTGCAATATTATTTCATTAATTCCATTCTCATATATAAAGGACATGCCCCAAAACTATAACACATATATATCACCCTGTTTAACACACTGCAAAATGAATACATGCTGCAATGATCCCTCACCTATCGCGGGAGTTACGTTACCCGATAGGTAATAATCCACAAAGTTGCGGTATTATATTTATTTTAATACTTATACATATTTTAAGGCTTCATAAACCCTTCCCACTCTCCTATAAACCTTTCCCACACTCTTATTAACACTTTATACGCTCTTAAACAGCCAAGCTGTGTCCAGGACACAGAACACAGTGCTGTAGTTGGTCACCTTCCATTCCATACTGCAAAATCACGTGATATAGCAAAAACTCCGCAATACAGAATTAAATCTAGATAGATTGACTTTTTTAAAAAAACCGCGATACAGTGAAGCTGCAGTAAGTGAACCGTGACATAGCGAGGGACGACTGTACTTACCAGACTGTCTAAACAAATACAGACCACACAGAAGACTTAAATTCAGATAGAGACCTCAAACATAAGCACCTTAATATAATCGGGCTTTTCGCCCGTTTTTTGCCGTATACTGTGCCTCCCGGCCCGAAATACCGCTTTCGGAGGCGGGCGAATTCAGTGTTAGCGCGTGTCGCCACTTTCTGCTGCGCACACCGCAATGACAAGGGGACGGGCAGTCAGGGGGGCGCAGGTTGTTGGTGCCGCGGGCGCGTGTGGCGTTCAGGGGCGGGGGTCGCAGGCGCGCTAGTTATACTCCGATGGCATGTACGATAGAGAGGTCGGCAAAGCGAGGCGCAGTGCAGCGCTCGGGCAGCTCCGACAGGCAGACAGGTTTTTTTTTGGTCTAATCTCCGGACAGAGGCGAAGTGAAGCAGGATACGGAACATGCGATGGAGCGATAGAAGATCGCGACAGAAAATCTCGGCGCTACCCGCCTCCCTGTGCAGCAGGAGTATTGATTCCGAAAATATTCGCACTTTATAAAGGCGGAAAATTCTGAGGCAGACCGCTCTGTGATTGGTAGTTAAAAAAATAGGCGCCGTTATCTTGGACCAATGGGCGGAGAGCGGAGCGGACGCTCTATGGGTTTTCTAATGCAATCTGAAATCAAATGTACTGGCTGAAATCAAATTTAACACTACAGTAGTTGTGCCCGTGGTATATAAAACAATGATTAATATGGGGGTAACGTAAATTTTTTTTAAATCAATTAAATTCATGTTTACATTTTCTTTTTTTTCGTCTTGCACCATACTATTGATCCTTGGCTATCAGAAAATAAAGAAATAAACCTGATTTTATTGATTTAATATTTTTTTTTCCGTTACCCCATATTATTTTTAATTTTTATATACTATCAGGACCCACTTCCTGTTAGTCTTATAATTTTGATTTTCGGCCGTTTCTGTACAGTTTGATTTCAGGATTGCATTAGAAAAACCCATAGGGAGCGTCGCTCGCTCTCCCAATTGGTCCAAATAACGCGACTCTTTTAACTTGGCCAATCACAGAGCCCGCGCTCCAGAATTTCTTTTCCCCATAAGAACCTCTATTGAGAAAGTAGTTCATCGCCTTCTGATTGGCTAAGCTGGACGAGCCCCCGGCAGCTTCAACCAATCAGCTCAGTATTTCTGCATTTTTACTTGTATTTTGAACTGTCCCGCTCTATTGAATAATTTTTTTTTGATTGGTCATTTTTTTTTCTCCATAGGATATAATCGGGACATTGTCGCTTCCTATTCTGAGTTTGGTCCAATCTCCTCCATAGGTTATAATGGGACATTGTCGCTCACTATTATGATTTGGCTGGTTTATGCCGACCAATGAGAATAGCTTAAACATTTCGAATTACTGTACATTTCCCGAGCGATTCTCTCTATCTGCACATTCCCTTTGTAGGCACGGTCTCGGCGACAAACGCGTTCACCATGTTCGGGTTTTCAGTAAACTGCTCGTATTTGTAAGAAAGGGTTCTGCATATTTATATCTGATACATCGTATTTAACGTAATCAAATCTGATTTTTTTTATTAAACCACTTCATGCCGCACGTGCGACCTGACGCGCCGAGATTTTTCCAGCAGCGACCATCTCTCCATAGATATAATGGGAGGAAGTTTGCTCGCGCTTGATTGGCTGGGATATCAAGCCACCGCTAGCTCAGCCAATCAGCTCTTTTTTCTGGATTTTTTACTGTATTTTGAACGTGGTCCCGCCTTTGATTTTGATTGGTTTCCAAAACTTCATAATGGATATAATGGGACATTGTACGCTCCGATTCTGGGTTGGTCACAAATTCTCCATAGGGATATAATGGGTCTTTGTCGGCCACATATTCTGATTGGATGGCTTCTGCCGACCAAGGAGAATAGCTTAAACAATTTGAAGTTCTGTATTTACACGGCAATTATATCTATGGCAAATCCCTATGCAGCGCCGGAGGTCTGGCGAACAAAACGCGTTGGTTGGGTTTTTAACTGCTTTATTTGTAAAGAAAGGGTTCGGCATCTTTATATATGATAATGTTTTACATTTAATAAAAATAAATATTTTTATTAATACTTTCATGCCGCTCGGCGCTGTGAGCACGTGCATTCGCATTGCTCCATTACTTCCATACCACTATATTGGGGAGAAGTTGCTGCGACTCTGATTGGCTGGGATAGCCCAAGCCCCCGCTTAGCTCAGCCCAATCAGCTCTTTTATGCTCTTTTTACTGTATTTTGAATTATCCCGCGTCGGCTTCTGGTTTGGTTCTTAACTTCTCCTTAGACTAGAATGCGGTCTTTGTCGCTCCATTCTGATTGGTCAATTATTCTCCATAGGATTGAATAGGTCTCTGTCGCTCCTATTCTGATTGGCTGAGCTAGCCCGAAATGCCCCACTGGCTCAGCCAAATCACTGTTTTCAAGCATTTTTACAGTATTTTGACATGTCCCGCCGTGGATTCTGATTGGTCTAAACTTCTCCATAGCTAGTATGGGTTCTGTCGCTTCCTTTTCTGATTGGCTGAGTAGCCAGTCCACGGTAGCTTAACCAATCAGATCCTTTTCAGCATTTTTACTTGTTATTTTTGAACTATCCCGCCGTGGTTTTGATTGGTTCTAAACTTCCCCCATAGGTTTTAATGGTTTCAATGTCGCTCCTATTATGATTGGCCGGTTTATGGCCTGGACAAATCTGAAAAGCTTTCAGAATTTGAATTACTTTATTTACCCAGTGGCACAAATTCAAATATTTCCTAATTCTATGAATTTAGGATATTGGAAAGTGATTTCTGTTTTATGTATTTTTTATTTTTTAGGTTTAAAGCTATCTTTTCCTGAGAATGTTGAACTGCTTTATAAGGCGGATTTTTGATTCATTACTCCGCACCGACATGGATTGATTTCCTCGCTGTTCCCACAAGCCTTGTCTCGCATCGGAATGTTTTCGGCGCAGTCCCCGCACGGCGCCTATAGTCCCGCCCCTGCGCCCATTTTCCCCGAAAATGTGCCCCACCCCAAAACTGGCAAGGCGCAGGGAATTTTTCCCCCCGCATGAAATAAGTCCGAAAAACCCCCGGGGCACAAATCAAAGGCGCAGCCCCCGCTCTGCGCCTCACCCCCGCACTGCACCTAACCCCGGGGGCCCAAGGCACGGCGGTTTTTTTTCCCCCGAAATGTTTGCCCACTCCCTCCCCCGCAAAAAACAAAGGCGCAGCCGCCGCACTGCGCCTCGGACCCGAACTGCCCCCCTAAAACCCTGGAAAGGGCGCGACGGATTTTTTCTTGAAGGAAATTGACGCCCCCCCCCGACAAAAATTAAGGCCGGGATTCCCCCCCGGAAAAACTGGGGGAAAAGGGTGCTCCCCCGACCCGGCGGGATTCTTTAATTGTGGCCCCAAAAGGTTTACCGTTTTTAAAAGACCCCAAACCCCAAAACCCCCCATACAATAACAAGCCCAGCCCAAAAAAAAAAAAAAAACAATCTCGGGAAAAAATTTAAGACAAATTTAAATTTCTGTGACAGCCCTTTAAAGGGTTATATCTCACAAAAAAAATTTATCTTTCTACCCAAAAAAAGGGACGGGTTTATAAATGCTTGAACAAGGGAAACCCCTTTTTCACAAAAAAACAGTCCATGAGTTTCCCCCCACTGTATGACCACAGTAATCACAAGTTTAAATGAAGGGTTGGTGATACATGAGCCTGTCAATGTCTGTGGGACTGACCGAAAACATTCAAGTGCAGTGTAGATTTCAGTGCAAAACCCTGGTAATTGTGTACTAAAATCAATATGTGTTATATGTGGATTCTGCTGTGGATTCACATTGGATTTCACATTTGTTACATAGAAAGAGGCTAAATTCATAGTGATCTACAAAAATTCAATAAATTAAAATGAGAAAATTTGCTGCATGTAAATGGGCGCAAAGGGCGACATGCATGAACGAGGCTACACCAGAAGTCTGATGCCTTTCAGCCTATATCTAATACAAATATCTGTGGCACACTAAAAAACTAAGTAAAACATCAATGTATATAAGAATTTTTGAAAATGCATTACTGCTATGGAAAATATGAAAACCTGGGATTCTTATTTTGCAGTTTTGATCAAAAATTGTTTAAGCTCACCCCCAATAGCGTCAAGGGGATCCCAGTACAGGGAGTCCCAAAACACTAACATTTTAAACCCTTCACTGGGAGTCCATTCAACTACAACATCTCAGGGAGTTTATAGGAACTTGCTACTGGATTACCCGGCACTGGTTTTTAAAAAAGGTAGGCGGAGTGCAGCAAGCCAATGAGGTGCCATTCCTCAAATAGACTACAAAAATTGGTTAGGCTGTGCACATCCAAAAATTTTATTGTGAAAAACGTAAGCAAAGGTTTCACACGGCAAGGCAATAGCATACATCTAATTACAAATATCAGTGGCACACTAAAAAACTAAGTAAAACATCAAGGTTTTATAGGAATTTTTGAAAAAGCATTACTGCTAAGGAAAATATGAAAACCTGGGATTCTTAGTTTGCAGTTTTTGTCAAAAATTGTTTAAAGCTCACCTCCCAATAGCGTAAAGGGGATCCAGTACAGGTGAGTCCCTAACACTAACATGTTACCTCTCTAGGAGTCCATTCAGACTACAACATCTTAGGGAGTGATAGGAACTTGCCTTTTCAGCCTGACATCTAACACAGCCCCGTTCGTTATATTTTTAAACATGCTGCACATCAATATCAGGTGCATTACAGAGCGCCCGTGGCACTTTGTACTGCGCCTGATTTAAGGGGGAGGGGAGGTGCTCAAGGCAGGACGCACTAGAACCATAAGAAGCTATAGATTTATAACTTTGTTATGACAATTCAAGGTGCACTACAACAGGAACAGGTAATCCACTTTCAAAGTGGTTTACCTGAGCCAGAAGTGTCTTAGCGCTAGAATGCGCCTGATTTATGACCCGCAGTAAAACGCGTTCATAAATCATTTGCATTCTATACTATTGTAATGCACTTTAAAATTGGCGTCTTAGAGCTATAAGGCTATGTTCACATGGCGTAATTGCGGCGCGTACAGTAAGGCCGCAATTACGCCGGGTGCTTTGGAAGTCATACTAATATGTGCGTACTCCCGCGGTGCGTACTCACTGCAAGTAATTGACATGTCAATTATATCCCCATGCATACATTACGATCGTATTGTATGAGCTTGGAGAGGAGGCGTAATCCATAGTTCTCTATGAGAACTATGAACTACCATAATTTCGGCACGCATCTTGCTCATATTAGAGCGCAAATACGACACGAGATGTGTGCTAAAATTTGCCCGTGTGAACATACCCTAAATCATACATGTCGCCCAAAATGTCTGCAGCATATGCTACTGTAAGTCTATGTCTACACAGCACTAGTTTTTAGTCGGATTTTCAGCCGATTCTAAATGTTGCCCAGCCGGATTCCGATGGATTGCAAAACTTTCTTTACCTTCTGCCGAATCCCTGTCGGATTCCCGTACAGTCCTTCATTGTACTGGGTTGGTGGGAAATCCAAAAAACTGAGTGTAAAACTGCGCAAAAAACACTGTTAAAATGGTATAAAATTTAAATACCATTTTAACATTGCTGTGTAGATTTAGCTTAATTCTCTGTGGATTTTACCTGAGCAATTCCGCAGCATTGCTGCCACATATGCATTAGATCTTGGTCTTTTTCACATAGAGAAACACACACACTAAAAAACATTCTGTGAACCTGTATTTCTCATTTTCACCATCTGGTGGCAGTGTAAACTACACAATTATATACAGAAAATAAACATTACCTCTAAAAATAGTCTGAGCATTGTCTTGTTTTCCTAAAAGGGAAATGATTTTGTTGCTAGACAGAGGTATTTTCTAGTTTAAATGAATTGTCTGAAACAATAATAATCCTAGTTAAAATCTCATAAACAGGGATTACATATGTATAATAAACAAAGAAAATGTATGCCATTAATAATATTGAGCATGTGAAATATACGGATGAAATTACATTTTTCTCAACATAATCATAAACTCGATAAAAGCTAGTGTATGACTAATATTTGGTCTTAAGATACACAGGTCATAAGCCTGTTTTGCATATTTCTTTTTACTCATGCCAAACTATTTGTGCTTTTAGTAAAGCTTGATTAGCAGGTTACTAGGGAACCGAGTAAGAAATTCACTAGTGTTAAAAGGGTGTTCCCACCGTAGATTTTGATGGCATATCCCAAGGATATGCCATCAAAGTATGATAGGTGTGGGTCCCACCTCTGGGTCCTCAGCACCTCCAGCATGAGGACCAAAAGCCCTTATTATATCTTTCCCCCAAAACTACTAGATTAAAAACATAAATACCCAGAGAACTATGTCACCGCTCATAGGAGTCCATAGCTGCTAGGACTTAGTCTAAACATTTTCATCCATTGTTGTTTATGGTTTCTAATAATTAGCGCTTATTGAACAGATAAATATGACCTTATTTCCAAACTATTTTTTTCTGTTTATAACTGGTGTACTGATCTTAATTTATTGTTATAAATCCACTATCGTTCAAAGCACTTTATATTAATCACTGTGTTATGGTGGTGTTCGAAGGTCCCTTCTCCACTAAGTGCACAAACAATAGTATGAACCACCCTCAAATTTCTGAAATATCTTTTATATATGTGCAGCAGAATATTTTCTTGCTCATTATGTCACTTTAAAACGATCATATTTATTCTCATTTCTTTATAAAAACTTCTTCTAAACACAGCGATATAGTTCAGACCAAGATTATGGCATATAAATTAAAACAGTCTTACATTCTGTCCTGTATGGAACAGTCAATTCAATGGAGCTTAGGCTTTAGGAGTAGTAACTGATGACATCTCTCCTCTGTAAGATATCTCCTGTCCATGAATCCCTGCAGAATTTACCACATAAACATGTTAGACTCCAAACAGTGAAAGTGCCACCATTAGGTTATTAGGCCCCCATGTGTGCCACCAGTAGGTAGGAACACACTCCATATAGTAGACAGCAGTCCCAAATTAGTCAGGTGGATAGGAAGACTCTTCTTTTAGGTAGGTTAGATCTTTAAAATTAGTCAGATAAATAGGTAGACTCTTGCTATTAAGTAGGTAAGGTCCCCTTCAGTATTGGGCCCCTTCTAGTATGTATGTAATTAGATAATGTTCCCTCTAGTAGGTAGGTAGATGGAGCCCCTTATGGTAGGTAGACAGGTTGATAGGGCCCCTTCTAGTAGGTAAGCAGGTAGAAAGGACTCCTTCTGGTAGGTAGACAAGTAAATAGGGACAGGTAGAGCAGGTAGGCAGTTAGATAGGGTCAGTTATGGCAGGTAGGTAGGTATATAGGGCTAATTACAGCAGGTAGGGTGGCATAAAGGGCCAGTTATAGCAGGTAGGGTGGCATATAGGGCCAGTTATAGCAGTTAGGGTGGCATATAGGTCCAGTTACAGCAGGTAGGCAGGTATATAGGGCCAGCTACAACAGTAAGGCAGGTATATAAGGGTAGTTACAGCAGGTAGGCAAGTATATAGGGCCAGTTACAGCAGGAAGGCAGGTATATAGGGCCAGTTACAGCAGATAGGGTGGTATATAGGGCCATTTACAGGAGGTAGAGTGGTATATAGGGCCAGCTACAGCAGGTAGGCAGGTATAAAGGGACAACTACAGCAGGTAGGCAATTATATAGGGCCAGTTACAGCAGGTAGGCAGGTATATAGGGCCAGTTGTAGCAGATAGGGTGGTAAATAGAGCCAGTTATAGCAGGTAGGCAGGTATATAGGGCCAGTTGGGATAGGTATCCCCTCCCCATTAAAAAACAAAATAATAAAAATAATACTCACATTGCCATCCAGACTGTTCGCCCGCTGAACACCTATCTTCCGGAGCGGGTGTAAGTTCCGCTCTGGGACATCAGTTCTGGCGTCTGCTTGGCCCAAGCCTTAGCATAGGCTTAGGTCCTAGTACAGGTAGTGGAGCGATGACATCGTTACATCACCGCTGGTTTCAGTGGTCTAAGCATCCGGTATCAGTGTACATCGGCTGCTTTGCCTCAGATGCTGCCTGCACTGTGCTGGTGGTGGCTGTGAATGCTTTATTGCTGGGTATATGTGACCCAGTGATACAGCGTGTGGCAAGGTGGCCTGTGGGCTCCCCAAGCTCAGGGGCCCGGTCGCAGCTGCCACCGATGCGGCCTCTGTAGTTACGCCACTGACTGTTGGCTTTATTGTATTTTGAATATATTTAGTTATTAATCTATTTTTAAAATAATTGTAATGTTTCAATAAAATGTTATATTTTCCCATCATAAACTTGCACTTGACTCTCCGTTCTGTTCTATAGGACTACTAAGTACAGGTGAGAGCCGTGTTCAGCTGAGCTCGGATCTCTCAGTTAAAATAATTATGATGATGTTAAGAATAATATCAGTTACAAAGACACCATATTTTCTCTACATGGCTGGCATGTACCTGTGAGGTTTTTCTACTCAAAAATGCACCACAATATTTACAAAAATTGAGGCAGAAGTCAATTTGAGAGTAAACTTATTTTTAAGAAATGCTTGGCATATTGCAAAATATTTTATTGAGACTTTGTTCATATGCCTATGATCGTTTTTTAGAAACGATGCACAATACTGACTTAAGCCTATACAGCGTCACAGAACCATGGAGAAAATAATATTTAATCTGGTTTATTTACCATTCCTTTATTATGTTATGGAACCTATAATTTGTTAAACCACAAAACCAAATAGATACTTGAGATACAAAATAGATCAGAGAAAATAGCATCAGCAAATATCTCTAAAATATAATCTTTAATAATACAATAAAATACAGTTCTAATAAACTCCAATAAACATGTAACAACCATAGAAATACTTGGGACAGTATATGTCAATTAGTAAATGAACATTACATGTTGTGAATACTTGCCACTCGGAACATTGTATCTAGCTGTAATATATTGAAGTTGCATCATCAATGATGTAGTAAGAAGGTGTGTTTTCTTAAGGAACAAATTCCAGGCTAGAAATATAAAAGGCAGTAGATACATGAAAACTATTCCTAACTTTCACCCAACACTGTCCTTTAGCAGGACTATATACATCCAAACACACACGTATATGTGGGTTGTAAAAGTATTTTTAAACGTTACAGCCACAAACTTGTATTTTATGTGATAGAGCCAAAGAAAATTTTTTGTGAAGTGTAAAGAAAATGATATGTACTTTTCCAAATTTTGCAAATTAAAAAACTAAAAAGTGTGTCGTGCATATATATTTAACCGTCCCTAAGCCAATACTTTGTAGGACAACCTTTAGCTACAAGTCGGTTGGTGAATGTCTCTACCAGCTTTGTACATCTAGAGGCTGGAATGTTTGCCCATTTTTTCTTGCAAAATAGCTCTAGCTCAGTCGTAGTGGTTAGCAAACGTTTGTGAACAGCAATTTTCAAGTCCTGCCACAGATTTTCAATAGGATTTAGGTCTGACCTTTGACCATTTTAACACATAAATATGCTTTGATTAAAATTTTTCCATTGAGGCTTTGGCTGTATGTTTAGTCATTGTCCTGCTGGAAGGTGAACCTACGCCCCAGTCTCAAGTCCTTTGCAGCCTCTAACAGGTTTTCCTCCAGGATTGCACTGCATTTAGCTCCATCCACATTCCAATTAACTCTGACCAACTTCACAGTCCCTGCTGAAGCAAAGCATCCCCACAGTATGATGTTGCCGCCACCATGTTTCATGGTGGGGATGTTGTGTTCAGGGTGATGTGCAGTGTTGACTTTCCTCTTCACATAGCGTTTAGCATTTGGGACACAAAGTTCCATGTTGGTCTCATCTGACCAGAGCCCTTTCTTCCACATGCCTGCTGTGTCCTCTATAAAGCTTTTGTGCAAAGTGCTAACTGTGCTGTCAGTTTAGGGGGATTGCCATGTCTTAGTAGGTTAGCAGTTGTGCCATATGTCTTCCATTTATGGATGATGGATTGAACAATTCTCTGTGGGATGTTCAGAGCTTGGGATATTATTTTAAAACCTAACCCTGCAATAAACTTTGCCATAACCTTATACCTGATCTATCTACTGTGTTACTTAGTTTTCATGATGCTGTTTGTTCACTAATATTCTCTAACAACCATCTAAGGCCTTCACAACACATTTATAGTTATACTAAGGATAAATTACATATAAATATACTCTATTTACTAATTAGAAAGATCTGTAGAGGGCTAAAAGGAAAAAAGGGAAGAGGAAAAGGGGAAAAAAGTGCACACTTATGGCCACATGTATGTTCTTCTCACCTCATGTGGTTGTACAATATTGGTACGAAACAAGAAAACGTTTGTAGGAACAAGTCAGTGAAATCCTTTGAGCTAGTACTATTACTAGCAGTGATTCTGGCATCGGGTGCCAAGTGAACTAACAGGTGCAGACAGTATAATTGTGGGATCATTTTTGACATAAGCAAAATCCCTCTAGTATAAAACTAAAATGCAATCCAATAAGGAACTTAAAGAGCAAAACTGTATTTTTTTTAACATAAAACTTAAGTACAGAGAATATAATTAAAAATAATAATGGCATTACTTGTTTAATGTGCGGCTCATGGCACACTTCTTGAGGTCTGGACCTGGGGTAGAGTTGCCACAGTATTCAAATCACTGATTTGGGTAGTGACTGTGTACACATTAGTACTGAATTCAACACTCAAAACTTTAAACATTCATAACTACAATACACCAGAGCAAACATTTTATAATAAATTACTAATGTGAATATTAGAATAAAATATTCGATGCATCACATGATCACAATTTGTTAGAACAGGTACTTTTTATTTCTACCGAATTTGATTAAATAGGATACCCCAAACACCTCATTATACAAGCCATAGAAAAGGCTTATAAACTAATGGAAAAAGAATGTATTACATATTCCAGTTGAGAAAAGTAATTTTCAGTACAATTTTGTTACTATCTATCACACACAACAAGTGCAGTTTGTGAAAGTACTGCAAAACCATTGGAGAATTCCTCATTTAAGTAAATATCTACCCAAAACACTTCAAAGTTTATCGTTGTGCGCAAAATTTTTTTGCTTGTTCTAAGCTAGGTATAACACAGTTAAAACAGAAGTTGCGAATAACATCCCTTTACCCGTTAGAGTGTATAAATGCAATAAAAAAGCTGTCAGAATATCGCTTACAAGCTTACAAAATTCTGTTTGTTTTCAACCAAAGAACATTTCTGTAAAAATTAAATCTAACATGTATATAGAATGTAGCTGCGGTTTACGGTCTGCACATCTGTGAAATTCGCAACGAATTAGCCAACTATGCTCAAATATAAAAAGATGATATCAATTGCATAGCATCTCACGCCATATCTCCGAAACACATCCTGACCATGGTGTTTAATATGCTGTTATACTGTTCCTAATATAGCTTATTAAGCCTCAAAGTTCCAATCGATTTCAGTTTTTGAATATTTCGTTTAAATACCCTTGCATGTCACGGTCTTGACAAAGCTAAAGAATTTATTTTGTAAAAATTTAATTCTTAATGTGAATTTTTGCAATTTTTATGATATTTTTGTTTAGCTATATTCTTAATCCCCAAAGATTTTATTCTAATATTCACTTCTTTTGTGAAATAATTTATTCTAAAATGTGTGTCATGGTCTTTTGTATTTATGCATGTTTAAAGTTTGTTTAAATGTGGAATTAAGTACTAATGTGTATAAATTCACTGCCAAAATCGGGTGGCAACTCCACCCTAGATCCAGACCTGAGTAAGTGTGCCATGAGCCGCACACAAAACACATAGTTCCATTATAATTTTAAATTATATGTTCTGTATTTAAGATTTATTTTAAAATAAACATGGTTCTATTCTTTAGATCCTGAGCTCCTTATTGGATTCTGTTCTAGTTTTATCCTAGATGAATTTTACTTATGCTAAAGATTATCTCACAATTATACTATTTACTAATTAGAAGACCGCTATAAGAAATTTGTCACACTGGATTCTATTTAGGGGTATTAAAGTACAGGGGGCTGAATACATATGCACACCATACTTTTAAGGTTTTTAATTTGCAACAATTTGGAAAGGCACATATAATTTTCTTTACACTTCACAAATACTTGCTGCTTTGTGTTCCTCTGTCACATAAAATATCAACATCATACATTTAAGTTTGTCGCTGTAAAAATTAGGAACAGTTCAATGGTTATGAATCTAGATATGTTTTTATGTCCAATGATGCTTCCAGTGTTGCATGCTAAAATAAAGTATGAGCGTAATAAAGGCTTAAGTAATGGAATATGGATATGTCTTTATGTAAAAGCCAATGATACTTCCAATGTTGCGTGTTTAAGTAAAGTGTGTACTTAATGAAGCATGAAAATATAGAATATGGATACATTTTTGCTTCTTTTGACTTAAATGCAGCAAATATGGATTAGAGTACAAAATCCACTTATCAACAAACTGCTGACAAGTCAAAACCTTTATCTTGTCAATGTTATGCTGATAGGTATTATGGATCCGTTTTTACTGCATTTATACATTTACTGCAGGAAAGGTTGAATTTACAGAATATGGATGAATGTTTTTGTTTCCCTAAAGCAATAAATGGTAAATATGGCTTCAGATACAAAATTAGCCCATTAATGAAACGTTGACGAGCCAGATTTTCAATGATTCTTTCATCACAAATTATGTCACCACTGGGAATTAACAATTATAGTGCTTGAAGCTTGTGCGATATAATACTATTACATAGTAATGTTTTAGTATATTTTTTGCATAATTCCCTTTTTAATATATGCTATGTATAATTAATGCAGAGTACCATTCATATAAGGAATGTTCAAAGATGATGCAATGACAAACTATGCGTTGTGGATTCTGTTGAAGGTTTTGTGGTTTCCTTACTGTTCAGTTAAGCATTTTATATTTTCCGATGCTGAAATCTGACTCAACCTTGAAATACCTAATTAAACCATTTCATTTGAAAATGTCTGTCTTAACAGAAAATTAATGGCTTGCAGTTTGTGGCTTTGTACAGTGTTGCCAAAAACGAAAACTTCAGAAAGTGTGAAGCGGTGTAAGTACTGTAATGGTGCGAATCAGCTAGGCTTATGTAATGTAAGAAAATCCTGAAGAAACCTTCTGAATGCAGCTGCATCTCCAACTCTGTGGAAAACAACTTGCATGGACTGTATTACTTTTTTTCACTTATAAAGAACTCACACATGATTATATTTATGTTCTCTAAAATGACAATAGGAAAAGTCTTATCAATTACAAGCAAGTATCCATAGATACTTTTATGTCTTAGCGATTATTACTTCCAGGTTGGATTTCGGAATAGTTAACCCCTTAACGCAACAGCAAGTTTTGGCCTTCCTAACTGAGCCCCATTTTTTAAATCTGACGTGTAATTTTATATGAAAATAACTTTTTGACACTTTTACCTATCCAAGCAATTCAGAGATTGTTTTCTCGTGGTACATTGTGCTTTACGTTCATAAGAAATTTTGGTCCAAACAATCCCTGTTTATTTGTGAAAAATGTCAAAATATTGTGAAAAATGTGAAAATCTTGCCATTTTCAAATGTCAAAAATTTCAGCGTGTGAGACAGTTAGTTATTCCACAGAAAATAGTTTATAACTAGCATCTACCATATGTCTACTGTAGGTTGGCATCATTATTTAAATATCTTTTTTTTTTTTTAATGACATTAGGGGGCTTAGAAATGTAGTAGTCATTTTTCACATTGTCAAGAAAATTTGCAATATAAATTTTTTTAGGGACCAGCCAATTCTGATGTGGCTTTGAGGGCCTGTAAGTTAGGCACGCCCATAAATGACTTCATCTACAAAATTACACCCTTTAAAGTATTTACAACAGTGATTAGGAAGTTTGTTAACCCCTTAGGTATTTCAAAGAAATGAAAGCAAAGTGGAGGTGAAATTTCAAAATTTCATTTTTTTTCAAGATTTTCAGTTTTTATCCATTATTCACTGGAACATGGCAGATGTGACCAGTGAAATGCAACTTAATATTGATTCTCCAGATTCAGATGTTTTTACAGATATCCCATATATGGCTCCAGTGCGCTATTTGGCTCAACCACAAGTCTAAGAGTAGGAGGAGCACCTACTGGACTTTGGGGTCTCATTTTCAATACGATTTTATATAGGCGCCATTTCAGGTTTGTGGACACCAAGGTGCTAAAACTTAATAATAAACACCCCTAAAAAGACCCCATATTGGAACCTACATCCCTAAGGAATATATTCAGGGGTATGATGAGTATATCAATTTACAAACTTTTTTTGCATAATGAAAATGGAAAAAAATATTTTTTTCAAACATTCTGTAATTTTAAATGAAAATGTTAAATGTTTACAAGGAATCCTGAAAAAAAGCACCCCTAAGTTTGTTATGGAATTTCTTCCAAGTTCAGCAATACCCTATATATGGGTATAAGCTGCTGTTTGGGCGCATGGCAGGGTGTACAAGTGAGGGAGTACTATTTAGCTTTTTGGAATGCAGATTTTAGTGGGTGCCATGTCGCATTTGCAAAGCCCCCAAAGTACCAGAACAGGTTAAACCTTCCAGAAGTCACCCCATTTTGGATTCAACACCCGTGATGGATCTCATCTAGAGGTGTATTGTGCATTTATGGCTCACAGATCTTTTTTTAGCATTGGGCCATGAAAATGGGGGAAAAAAATGCAGCTCCACCATTGTTTTTTGGGCTTCAATTTTACAGTGGTTGCCGGTATACCAGCAATCCTGGTAGTGTTTTTTATTTTTAAAAGCGGTCACCGTGCGGTATAAATGACATGCTATCTTTACTCAGCATATAAGAATTACAACATACAATGCTTGGTTAACATTGTAAAAACCCCTGTACCCCTAAATGTATGCATTCACAGTTGAAACCTGTTTACATATTTACATACGTTCTAATACTCGTCAGCCTTCTTAGTATTTTAAAAATAAATGCATTACTTTACTTTCCAATTCCTGTAAACATTTTGCCACTATACAATTTAGTCACACTTATTGCACATAACCTTACACTACTTGTGGTTTAGGTAGCTTCTTTAAGCATATTATATATATTTCCTAATGTCCAGCATTATCATATGGCCGAGACTCCTTATAGTTCCCCCTCTTTGTCAAGTGACAAAGAAAAACAAGCTCCTGTGATGCTGATAAGATAGTGATATCACTATCCCATCCATACCTGCAACAAGGGCTGCCATCAGAAATTTTTGGACCCCATACAGCTGGAGCATCTGGGCCACCCTGCTCCGTCCCATTGTTGCGCCATTGTTTTTGGATTTAGTTCTTGCTGGATTTTACAACGTACAGTTTATCTGTATTTTGTGGGTCAGTTCGCATACAAGGGCTAGCAAGTACTGCCTCATGTCACCACTATAATGTTACTGACAAAACCAGTATACCTAGACCGATATTGCCAAACAACAATATACAAGTACCAAATGATACCCCCACATGTCACTACCATATACTGACTATCACCACCATACTGTTATTGACTAAACCAGCATACCAAGACCAATATTACAAAAAACAAAAAAACATTAAAAATTCCCCACACCATTAAAAAAATACTGAATAATACCCCCAAATACTGTTACTGAATATAAACCATTACACCAAGACCAATATTTCCTCCATGCAATGACCCTAAAGTGGTAGATACCAGGGACACAGGTGCTTTGCAAACAGTTTACTTACCGTAGGTAGCTTAGGGCCCCCGATCGGTAGTTAGGTAGCTTAAGGCCCCGTGTAGGTAGCTTAGGGTCCCTGTAGGCTAGGTAGCTTTGGGCCCTCGTAGGTAGCTTAGGGCCCCTCTGTATGTAGAATAGGGCCCCTCTGTAGCTTAGGGCCCCCTGTAGGTAGAATAGGGCCCCCTGTAGCTTAGTAGCCACTGTAGCTTAGGTGCCTCCTATAGGTAGAATAAGGGCCCCTGTAGCTTAGGGTACCCTATAGGTAGAATAGGGTCCCTTGTAACTTAGGGGCCCCCTGTAGGTAGAATAGGTCACGTCTGTAGCTAAGTATTCACCTTTCCGCGCTCCCCCAGCATCTCCGTCTGCTCCCGGCCCCAAGCTTGCTGCTTTATTCTTGGGGCCTAGAATAGGAAGCTTGGCAGGCGGTGCGATTAATTTACTTCCGTCGTGCCGCCTGCACAGCTATGTACGGCAGGAAGCACACAGCAGCTCTCTCTGCGTCCGTGTCACAAGGACGTGCATACAATCTCTGTGGTAGAGAGAAGAGTCCTGCGGCCTGTTCTTCCTGCCATTTCTGTGAAGCAAGGGGCCAGGTCATAATCACATTTGCACCCCACCTCAGAGATTACAAACCACCGCAAGCAACAGACTAGTACAGCTGTTCCACACAGTTAAAGGGCTCAGCAATCCACGTTGCCTAAGTCCTAATATTCTATTATCACAACAACTTTGTAAGTAATTACCTCATTTTTCAGGAAATGTTTCTGCAATCTGGTCTAGCATCAAGAACACAACAAAACACACACAAAAAAAACAACAACAAAGATTGAGATTAACAATACAAATAATAGTAATGTTAAATATGCGGTCAAAATGTAACATTAGGTGAAAATAGAATTTTACCCCAAATTTTTTTGCAAAAAACATGCTTTTTTAGCAT
>JAODAL010032922.1:0-46260 GCA_025379985.1 Phyllomedusa bahiana | reverse complement strand
CCCCTTAGGTTGGTGCGGTCTAGCTCCCTTAGGTTGGCGCGGTCTAGCTCCCTTAGGTTGGCGCGGTCTAGCTCCGTTAGGTTGGCGCGGTCTAGCTCCTTTAGGTTGGCTCGGTCTAGCTCCTTTAGGTTGGCTCGGTCTAGCTCCTTTAGGTTGGCTCGGTCTAGCTCCTTTAGGTTGGCTCGGTCTAGCTCCTTTAGGTTGGCTCGGTCTAGCTCCTTTAGGTTGGCTCGGTCTAGCTCCCTTAGGTTGGCTCGGCCTAGCTCCTTTAGGTTGGCTCGGCCTAGCTCCTTTAGGTTGGCTCGGTCTAGCTCCTTTAGGTTGGATCGGACTAGCTCCTTTAGGTTGGCTCGGTCTAGTTTCTTCATTTAGCTCCTATAGGTCGGCGAGGTCTAGCTCCTTGGTGGTCTTGGTTAGCTAATCAATCTCCATGAGGCTATATAAAATTTAGACCACTTTTTTGTTTGGCATCCCCTAATTTTTGGTATCCCCTTTGGTCCTTCTTAATTCCAGCGTTATGAAATTTCAGTAGACCAGTGCTTGGCATCTTCATAATCGTCACCATCTCAACTGGTTTCTGTTGGCTTTGATGGGGGTGCAACTCACTGAATTTTCAAGGACCTCATTGTGGAACTTGCTTTGAACTTCTGTGGTTATTTAATTTCTGATTGTTTTCTAGGTTCGTCTCGAGTGGCCCACCGACTTAGCTGTGAACCCAATGGATAACTCCCTCTACGTCCTTGACAACAACGTGGTGTTGCAGATCTCTGAGAATCACCAGGTGCGCATTGTGGCAGGAAGACCAATGCACTGCCAAGTTCCTGGCATTGACCACTTTCTTCTCAGCAAGGTGGCCGTTCACGCCACCCTGGAGGCCGCCACTGCGTTGGCCGTATCTCACAATGGCATTTTATACATTGCTGAAACTGACGATAAGAAGATCAACAGGATCAGGCAGGTCACCACTAATGGCGAGATTTCCTTGGTGGCTGGGGCTCCGAGCGGGTGCGATTGTAAGAATGATGCCAGCTGTGAGTGCTTCTCTGGAGATGATGGCTATGCAAAAGATGCAAAGTTGAACTCCCCGTCCTCTCTCGCGGTTTGTGCCGATGGAGACTTGTACGTGGCCGACCTTGGAAACATCCGGATACGATTCATCCGTACCAATAAACCCTTCCTCAACAGTCAGAACATGTATGAGGTGTCTTCTCCCATCGACCAAGAGTTGTACCTGTTCGACACAACTGGCCGACACCTATACACACAGAGCCTGACGACCGGAGATTACCTCTTCAACTTTACCTACACTGCAGACGGCGACCTTACCCTCATTACAGACAACAATGGGAATACACTCAACATACGGCGCGATTCCACCGGCATGCCACTGTGGTTGGTGGTACCTGATGGACAAGTCTTCTGGTTGACTATTGGCACCAACAGTGCCCTTAAGAGTGTGTCGGAACAGGGTAATGAGCTGGCAATGATGACCTATCATGGAAATTCGGGTCTTCTAGCTACCAAAAGCAACGAGAACGGCTGGACAACATTCTACGAGTGAGTATGAACCAAATTGATCTCTGCAGGGGTCTGCTTCCAATTAAAGGGGTTGTCCCTTTAAGTGGACATAGCCTCTCAGTTATACTTGGAGCTCCCTATAATGACTATGGGAGAGTCCTGACCACCTCTCCGTTCAGTACAGAGAGGTTTCAGGGCTCTTTTTGGACATAGGTGGAACCCGCACGTATCAAACAGTGGTGGCATATCCTAGCGATATATGCCATCATTGTGTAAAGTGAGAATACCCCTTTAAGATTCCTTAAAGGGTTATTCCCATCACAGCATGTGCTGCTGGAAGGGTCAGTTACTCTAAAGTGAGCAGTTTTCTAAATGCATGTTATTAAAAATATGTATGCTTTACCTAATACAGGCCTTTTTTGCACCTTCAACTTGCTGCTTGTCTCCTTGTTTACTGACCAGGTCTGTGGTGGTCAGTAGTGCAGCATTATCAAAGAATGTCTGAGACCTGTCTCTGGCCTGGCTGGAGAGAGGAAGAGGGGGGGACACTTGTGCAAAAATGGGCATCTCCCATATGCCAGGCACAGGTAACGTCCCAGTAATACTGCATTGCCGGGAACACAGTGGTGTTTGGTAACCAAGGAGAGGACAGAGCAAATCAAAGGTGCACAAAAGGCCCATATTAGGTAAAGCATACATATTTTATAATAACATGAATTTTGTAAATGGCTTACTTTACAGTAATTGGCCCTTCCAGCAGCACTTGCTATTATGGTCAAACCACCAAGTCCTTTCTATAACCCTACAGTGTTGATCTAGTAGAGGGCAAAAACCCCTATGAGGCGGAGGCCAATTGTCCCATACAAGAGGAAACATTCCTTTCCGACTCCAAATATGACAACTTAGATTGAAGGCGAGTTGGGACACCACACATTGGATGGTCGACTGGTCCCACCAAAATTTTGCAATTTTCAAAAATTTTCAAAATTTTCAGGTTCAGCCTTATTAGAAATGAGTATTTTTGTTGAAACCAATATTCCCGGAAAACTTATTTGGTTTTAGAATTTCTATGCAACTAAAAATGACTTCTGAGTGGCAGGGCGGACTCATTTTACTGCAGCTGCTGCTTATCTCTATAAAGTCTCATTACAAGTAGTGAAAGACACGCCCCCTAGAGTTGAAGCTGTAAGAGACAGGGAAACAGCTCAAGTTTGTGAAAGCGTGTGATGATAAAACCCCTTTAAAGGGGTTTTGCCACAAAGTGAGTTCCTTACCTCTTATCTGCTCAGGAGAGAAGATAAACAAAGCATGCTGAGTCATGAACTGCTGCAGAGGTGAGAGGGAGGGGGGCTGAGCAGAGAGGAGGAAGCAGGGAGCGTCTGCAAAGTTTACTCAAATAATTACATTACAACCAGTGGATTCTCTATACAGCAAACAGCCTCATACACTGCACTTTTTTCCCCAGCCCCTTGCAAGCTTCTTCATGTTCCCTGTCATCAGATAAGAAGTGCAAACATGCAAGCGCGGCCAGATCAGCTCCTGTCGGTGTCCTGGTCTTGTCTAATGTAAATTAAGGGGGACTGAGCAATGCTGTAACTCTCTCAGGCTAAAATTTTTGTAATCGCAAAATTTAAAAAAAAGTATTATAAAAATTTTTGGAGGCCCAGTCAACTACACGTGGCAAAAACCCCTTTAAGTAAACTGGGGCAGGCACAACCAGGGGCTCATTGGAAAAGGGGATTCACTGCAGGTAAGAAACATTTTTGGGCACATGTTACCTAAGGCAATGTCTAATAAACAAAAGGGGGGGAAAAAAAACTGGAGTGCTCCTTTAAGGATAGAATGAGACTTCTCTTAATTTCAATTCAGTTTCCCCTTTAGCCCCCAAAGGAAAACAAAGTAAAACCTATTTCCAACAAATCAATGGCTGTCGAAAAGAGATGTGGGATTTTTTTGGAACCCTTACAGGGTCTCAAAAATACGGGTTTTTTCTAAACCAGAGCCCCCATTTACTCCAAACCACCTTGACCCATCTGGTAAAAAACCCGCGCTGATTACAAAGGCGGTCTTCTCATCTCCCCATAACTTTCGGGGGGGGGGGCGGGATTTTTTGGTTTTTTGGGAAAAGCCTTGCGGGGTAAAAAGCCTCCCACCAAATTTACAGGAATTGAAATCTGTTCTTGGAGTTCCCAGTCAAGAACGCGTGTTTCCATTCTTTCAAACGATTCCTAGTACGGGGGGAGAGCGTTTTCCCTTTCCTTCTGTTCTATGGGAGCCCCAGTACGGGGGAGCGCTGTGTTCTCCTTTCTTTCAGGGGAGTTCCCATACAAGAGATGCTATTTTCCCTCCGTTCGTTTATGGGATTTCCCTACGGGGGAGCACTGTGTTCCCCCATTCTTTCTTGGGAAATTCCCCCCAGTACAGGGGAGCGCTTGTTCCCCGATTCTTTTATGGATTTTCCAGTAAAAAGGGAGCGTGGGTTTCCCCATTCTGTTCTAGGGAGTTCTAGTACAGGGAGAGTGTGTTCTCCCTTCTGTTCTAGGGATTTCCCCCGTACGGGGGGAAGCGCTGTTTTCTCCTTTGTTCATGGGGTTCCCAGTACAAAAATCGCTATGCTCCGTTCTGTTCTAGGGATTTCCCCATACAGGGAAGCACTGTTTCTCCATTCGTTCTTGGGATTCCCCATACAGGGGAGCACTGTGTTCTCCTTTTGTTCATGGGAGTTCCCAGTACGGGGGAGCACTGTGTTCTCCTTTCTGTTTTTATTGCATTTCCCCCTTTTACAGGGGAGCGCTGTTTTTCTCCCCAAAACTGTTTCTAGGGGGAATTTTCCCAGTACGGGGAAACGCGGTTGTTCTCCATTCTTTTCCCCCAAATGGGAGTTCCCGCCAAGAGATCGCTATTTCTCCTTCTGTTTTTGGGGGATTTTCCCCAGTACGGGGAAGCACTGTTTTCTCCTTTCTGTTCAAATGGAGTTCCCATTACAGGGGAGCACTGTGTTCCCCCATTCTGTTCTAAAAGCTTTCCCAGTACAGAAGCGCTTTGTTCTCTCCATTCTTTTTTCAAGGGAGTTCCCAGTACAGGGAGCCTGTGTTCTCCATTCTTTTTTCTAGGGATTTCCCCCCCATACGGGGGATCGCGTTTTCTCCATTCTGTTCTAGGGGAGTTCCCAGTACGGGGGAGCGCTGTTTTTCTCCATTCTTTTCATGGGAGTTCCCAGTACAGGGGAGCCTGTTTTTCTCTTCCATTCTTTTCCTAGGGGAATTTTATTGCGGGGGTTGCGTTTTTTCCCCAAATTCTGTTTTATGGGAGTTCTCTGTCCCGGGGGAAAGCGGCTGTGTTCTCCATTCTGTTCTAGGGGAGTTCCCAGTACAGGGGAGCGTTTTGTGTTTTTCCATTCTGTTCAGGGGTTTTTCCCCAAAACGGGGTTTAAGTGTTTTGGGGTTCTCTCCATTTTTTTGGTTCTAGGGGAAATTTCCCAGTACAGGGAGGGCGTGTTTCCTCCCATTCGTTCTATGGGATTTTCCCTTTACGGGGGAAAGTCGTTTTCTCTCCATTTATTTTTTCCCTATGGAATTCCCAAAAAACGGGGAGCGCGGGTTCTCCCTTTCCCTTTTCAAGGGGATTTCCCAGACAGGGAGCGCGGGTTTTTTCCTTTCCTGGTTTTTTGGGGATTTCCCCCAGTACGGGGGAGATGTGTTCCCATTCTGTTTTTTCCTGGCTTTCCCCCGGTACGGGGGATGGGGCTGGGGTTCACCATTCTTTCTATGGAAATTTTCCCATTACAGGGAGCGCTGGTTTCTTCATTCTTTTTCTTTTGGCAGCCCCAGTACGGGGGGCCCGCTGGTTCTCTCCACCCTTTTTCTAGGGGGATTTCCATTTACAGGGGGCCGTTTGTCCCTCCTTTCTTTTCTAGGGGAGTTTTCCAAAAAAGGGAGGCTGCGTTCTCCCCAAATTCGGTTCTAGGGGGATTTTCCCAAAACGGGGGAGGCTGTGTTTCTCCATTCTGTGCTTTTGGGATTTCCCAAACAGGTGAGCGTTTGATTTTCTTCTTTCCCTTTTCTGGGGGTTTTTTTCCCAGAAACGGGGGCCCCGTGTTTTTCTCTCCATTCTGTTTTTAGGCGGGTTCCCAGAACAGGGAGCGCTGTTTTTCTCCCCAAAAGTTCTATTTTATTTCCAAACGGGGGGAGCGCTGATTTCTTCATTTCTTTTTAGGGGGATTTCCCAGTACGGGAGCGCTTGTTCCCCAAATTCTGTTCAATGGGAGTTCCCATACGGGGTAGTGCTGTTTTTCTCTCCTTTATGTTCTATTGGGATTTCCCCCAAAAACAGGGAGTCGCTGTGTTCTCCATTCGTTCTTTTGGTAGTTCCCAGTAAAATTGGGGACGCTTTTTAAACCCCATTCTTTTTTTGGGGTTTTTTTCCCCAGTACAGGGGAAAGCGCTGGGGTTTCTCTCCTTTCTGTTTCTATGGGAGATCTTAGTGCAGGGGTCTGTGTTTTCCCCATTCTGTTTTTTTTGGGAGTTCCCCTGTACAGGGGAGGGGCGTTTTTCTCCATTCTTTTTCAATGGGAGTTCCCAGTACGGGGGACCGGTGTTCTCCATTCTGTTCTAGGGAGTTCCCAGTAAGGGTAGGGGCGGTTCTCCCATTTTTGTTCTTTTGGGTTTTTCCCCCTACAGGGGGGGCGTGTGTTCTCTCCATTCGGTTCTTTTGGGAGTTCCCGGGAAAAAAGGAGCGCTTTTTTTCCTTTTCTGTTCATGGCATTTTCCCATAAAAAAGGGGAGCCCCTGTGTTCCCCCATTCTTTTCCCTATGGCATTTCCCCATTTCGGGGAAAAACGCTGTTTTTTCTTTCCCTTTTCTAGGGGCTTTTCCCAGTACAGGGGAGCGCTGTTTTCTCTCCAGTCTGTTCTATGGGATTTCCATTACGGGTGGGGGCGCTGTGCCCCTTTTCCATTCTGTTCTATGGAGTTTCCAGAAAAGGGAGCGCTGTTTTCTCCCCTTCTTTTCTGTGGGATTTCCCATTACAGGGGCGCTGTTTTTTCTCTCCAAATTCTTTTTCTAGGGGAGTTCCCATTACAGGGGGGCGCTGGTTTCCTCCTTCTTTTTCTAGGGGGAGTTCCCATTACAGGGTGGGCCGCTGGGTTCTCTCCATTCTTTTTCTTTTTGGAGTACCCAGTAAAAGGGGGGGCGCTGTTTTTCCCAAAACCTTTTCCCAAAGGGATTCCCCAGAACGGGGAAAGGGCGCTGTTTTCCCCCTTCTGTTCAAAAGGGAGTTCCCAGAACAGGGGTGCCTGTGTTCTCTCCATTCTGTTCTAGGGCATTTTTCCATTACAGGGGGCGTTTTTTTTCTCTATTATGTTTTTTTGGTGAAACGCCTCCAACCATTTAAAAACCTTCACACAAACGCCCCCTGTAAACAGTCACCGTGAAGGATTATCCTACTTTGCTTGTAGGAGAGAACAGTTTTTTAGCTTTTTTTTTTGTCTTCAGTTAAAACCTATAAGCGTGGCAATGTAAATTATTGAGCGGCTCGCGACGAGAGCGCCCTTTATAGATGGAATTCGGCCAATATTAAATTGGCTACAAACACGCGGGGTCAGAATTTTCCATTCAAAGCGATTTCCAGTAGGATGACAATTGACGGGCGGCACCGAAAGCCAAGAAATTAGATTCGGGGGGTTCTGCGAGCAGTAATTGAAAGCTCACATAAAGCAGCGATTTTATTTAGCTTTACACATAAAGCAGGGGAGACGATATATTGCGTTTAACCTGGGAAAAAAGCCAACGATTTTTTTTTAGGAGTGATGAAGGCGAGATAAGCACGTCCCTAGTCTCCTATACCATGGGCTGCTGCAGAGGAGCACCGCTGCTCTCTCTTCTAATATGTGTCAGTCTATACTGCAGCTCTCGCATTCTATTCCTAGATCCGAATGATTATTAAAGGACCTGTAGAATAAAAATAACCATCGGATGTTGACTGGTGGCAGCGAACATCCTTCCCGCTCTCCGCCTGCCCTAGATTTTATATGCGAGGCCTAATGTGTCCCGTTTCTTAGCAGCACATAGCAACGTGCGACAGGACTGCCGACAGCCATCAGCACCGATTGGCGGCGGCAGCTCCTGCTATTATCGGAACAATTTACACATTTTTCTTCTCGTCCCAGTTTGTAAATATGCTAAGAGTTTTTGCAGTGTAACAGAACTATTTTTTTTGTACCTCCATGATGAAATTTGGGCTCACAATGGAGATAGAAAACAGAGCTGCAAGTTTACATTATTTTTAAAGTCTTATTTTTTTTCATTAATTCATTTAAATATTTTATCTTTATATATTTTTAATTCTATTTTTTATTTTTAGTTTTGTACCTCCATGATGAAATTTGGGATAGATGAGCACAATGGAGATTAAAAAAAAAAATTGGACCTGCAAGTTTACATTATTTTTACATTCTTTTCATTAATTATTTAAAGGGGTTGTCTCACTACAAAGAATAGCTTTCAAAATGTAGGGAACACTAAATGAAGACTTTTTCCAAATATATTGCTTTGTTCATCTTTTTTTGTTAATGAGCTACAAGTGATTTTATCACCGTCCTGGCTCTCTCTAATTTCCCAAGTGACCGACCTGTGTACTCCTTCTCCCCTGCTGTTTGTTCTATCTAATAGCAGGGAGTGATGTCATCACACAGGTGGCTGAGGTCAGTGTGAGAGCTTGTGTGTTATCTGATCTTCAGACAAAAGACACTAATTATTCAACTGTTTACATTAGCTCAGAAGCTTCTGGGGACCTCAGAGAAGGTGATTTATTTAATCTAGACTGATAAACAGAGAAGCCTGAATACAAGGAGCTCATATGCTAATTACAGGCAGCTTGACCAGGAAGTGACAGAGCAAAGCAGCGTTATTTTATTCATGCATCCTATGAAACTTTGAGATGAGACAACCCTTTTAATTAATTTAAAGATATTATTATTATTTTATATATATATATATATATTTTGTGTATATGAAATATATAACGAGATATGAATTAAAATATATTCTTTTGTCTATATTTTTTTAAAAAAAATAGTTTTTAGAAACTTTAATTAGTATTAAAAAAATTACCTTAGTTTTTTACTATATTTATTTTTAGCAAAAAAAAAATTTTTTTTTTTAATTTTCTTTCATTTTTTTTAATTAACATTTTTATTTTTAATTTTATTTTTATTATCTTTTTATTTTTTCACTTTTTTTTTTACTTACATGTTTAAATATTTTGATAATGAAATATGATGCCTAATGAAGAAGATAAATCTCCCTTTTTAATTTTTTTTTTTTTTTAACATACATTTTTAATTTAAATGATAAAAAGTTGCCTGTTACAAGGGCTTATATCTAACAGGATTGGCGGAAGTACTAGAGCAAGCAGGTATTTTTTCATCCTAGCTTTGAGGCGCCAACCGCTTTAAACAATTTAAAGTAATCCTATGCTATCAATATATAATAGTGTAATCGTCTCTATCACCCTTATAGTAATCCCCGGGAAGTATAAATGATATCATATTATTTACGGCGTACCGCCGTAAATAATATATTTCTTTTGGCCCCGGGAGGGCGACACATGCTGGAGCTTAAAGGCCGCATTTTACTTTATTTAGAAAAATTTTTTAAACATTCATTATTTTTAGCTCAATATTGCTCAATTCTTTTCGGGAAAATTTTAAGGATGTGTTTAATTTCCCATTTTTTATTTCTTTTAATTTTCATTTATTTTATTTATTTTTTCATCCCTGGGTTATTTTACTTTACTTTCTATTTTAGGTTATTTTGTTTTTGAGTAATATGATAAAATATTAGAATGCCCATAATGAAGAAGACAAATTGCCTATTTTTTTTTTATTTTTAGTGATCATACATTTTTTATTTTTTTTCATTCATTTGGTTTTTAGATTATTTTCCTTTTGGGCAACATGCTGAAATATTGAGGTGTGCATAACGAAGAAGCCAAATCTGCCTTTTTTTCTTTCATTTTATTTTTAATTATTTTGTTTTTTTCATTTCATTTTTTTTGATTTGATTAGTTTTTAGATTATTTTATTTTTAAGCAACATTATACGATATAAGGGCAAGATTCACGTGTTGCAGAACACAATTCTGTTTTTTATTTTTAAATTTTTATTTTTTTATATTTTTTTTATTGTGTTTTTACTTCTCATTCATTTTTGTGTTCTATTATAGTTTCTTTTTATTTAGTTAAAAAATTATTGTTTTTTAAGGAATCCTAAATCTCTAAAATATTACACAATGGGGCTCTCTTCACTATTGTTTTTTCCGGCCCCATTGGATCCCCAGTATGAATATCGTATATCGGTACAACACATGCGGAAAAAGATCTAGTTCCTTTTAGGACACAAGGTATCGTAAAGATCTCTAGTGTTTGTGTCTGATATGTGGGGTTCTCACATATCAGCTACTTACCCCATAAATGTGATGCAATCTAGTGGTCAGGGTATTAGCCCTGGACCAACCGCACCCACTTATAAAGCAATATGACCCCCTTGTGGGAGTCCTCACTAGAGCAGCACCTTGCCCTGGAGGAGCCTCTGTCCTACTGCTCTAGATAAGTGTCAGTCCTCACTTCTCACATTTTATTCATGAACTAGAAAGAGACTTGCATTTTTTTTCCTCACTTTACTCTCTTTATCTCTCCTTTTCAGGTATGACAGTTTTGGCCGCTTGACCAACGTCACGTTCCCCACCGGGCAGGTCAGCAGCTTCCGCAGTGACACAGACAGCTCAGTCCACGTCCAGGTAGAGACCTCAAATAAAGAAGATGTCACCATCACAACCAACCTGTCGGCATCTGGAGCTTTCTACACGCTGCTGCAATTTAAGTTATATAAATATATGGCCTTTTTATGTTGTTCACGGTTTTAACAGAGCTTTGGTTGTGACCGAACAGTTGGGTTGAGCCATTTAGACTTAGTTCATCCTATAAAATGTGCCTTAAATGAGCTTGACTTAATACTCTGGACCGGGCCTGGCTATGATGCACCAGATATGGTGTGCCGGATTATGCCTGAATATGGTGTGCCGGAGTGGGCCTGTCTATAGTGGGCCTAGGTATGGTGCTCCAGATTTGGTGTGCCGGAGCGGGCCTAGTTATAGTGGACCTGGCTAGAGTCCCCGGGAATGGGCCTGGCTCTGATGCACCAGATATGGTGTCCCGGATTATGCCTGAATATGGTGTGTCGGAGTGGGCCTAGGTATGGTGCACCAGATTTGGTGTGCCGGAGCAGGCCTAGTTATAGTGGACCTGGCTACAGTGTGCTGGAGCAGGCTTGGCTATAGTGGGCCTGGCTATAGTGCACTGGAACGGGCCTAGGTATGGTGCACCAGATATGGTGTTCCGGAGCGGGCCTAGCTATAGTGGGCCTGGCTACAGTGTGCTGGAGAGGGCCTGGCTATAGTGGGCCTGGCTATAGTCCACTGGAACAGGCCTAGGTATGATGCACCAGTTAAGGTGTGCCAGACCGGGCCTGGCTATGATGCACCAGATATGGTGTGCCGAATTATGCCTAAATATGGTGTGACGGAGCAGGCCTAGCTATAATGGGCCCTGCTATGGTGTACTGGAGCAGGCCTGGCTATAGTGGGCCTGGCTATGGTGCACTGGAGCGGGCCTAGGTATGGTGCACCAGATATGGTCTGCCAGATCGGGCCTGAAAATGGAGCGCCAGACCAGGCCTGACTATGGTGCGCAGGCTTTGGGCCTGGCTATTGTGTGCCAGATATGGTTTACCGAATGGGGTCTGACTATGGTGCGCTGGTTTGGGCCCAAATATAGTGCTCCAGATCAAGCCTCAATATGGTGTGCCAGAACAGGCCTGGCTCTGATGTGGCAGGAGTGGTGCGCCGGAGCGGCCCTGGCTATGCTGTGGAAGATGGGGTGCGCCGGAGCAGGCCTGGTTATGGTTGGGCAGATGTGGTGTGCCGGATTAGGCCTGGCTCTGGTATGGCTGAGAGGGCCTGAATATGGTGCACCAAATTGGGCCTGAATATGTTGCACCAGGCCAGGCCGGACCAGGACTGAATATGGTGAGCTGGGGTGGGCCTAGCTGTAGTGCAACATTATGACTCTGTTGTGCCTTAATTTGCTTCCACTTAACCAAAGCCAAATAATCAAAACATTTTGCTTTTTTGACAGATCAAGTGAGGAACAGTTATTACATAGGGGCGGATGGGTCCCTTAGGCTCATTCTAGCCAATGGCATGGAAGTCGCCCTTCAGACCGAGCCTCACCTTCTCGCCGGTACAGTGAATCCCACCGTCGGCAAACGGAACGTGACCCTGCCGATAGACAATGGCCTCAATCTGGTGGAGTGGAGACAGCGCAAGGAGCAGGCGCGGGGGCAGGTCACCGTTTTTGGACGTCGTTTGAGGGTAAATTATATTTTTTTACTTTTTCAGAATTCTTCCACTGCGGTGTCATGACTAGAATAACTTGTTTGCCTTTTCTTGCACACTGATTGAAATAACCGCCCCGCTGTGGACAGTTATCGTGGGCCATAAGAGCTGTGTGGTTACACCATGCTCTATGTGTGTCCAGAGTTTGTGGGGGTGGTTATGCATAGTCATGTAGACCTCAACCAGTACAGTCACAAAAATGTTCATCATTTCCACAGGTACATAATAGAAACCTGCTCTCCTTGGATTTCGATCGAGTTACAAGGACGGAGAAGATCAATGATGACCATAGGAAGTTTACTCTGAGGATCCTGTATGACCATGCTGGTAGGCCCAGCCTGTGGTCTCCATCCAATGGCCTAAGTGGAGTAAATGTGACGTATTCTCCTGGAGGTCATGTGGCGGGAATTCAGAGAGGAACCATGTCCGAGAGGATGGAGTATGACCAAGCAGGAAGAATTATATCTAGGACCTTTGCTGACGGGAAGTCATGGACCTATACCTACCTAGAGAAGGTGTGTGGCCTTTAGTGTCTGACAATGAATTTTCGGGATGTTACTATAGTGTTGCAAGAGTGGTTATCAGTGTAGTGGTAAATTAACAATTGAAAAACTTCAAAAATGTAACTTGGGGGTGTTGTCTCACTACAGACATTGATGGCATATCGCTAGGCTATACTATCAGTGTTTGATAGGTTAGGATGAGCCGCAAAACAAGACGGGGTCGGTACTCTCCCATTGAAATGAATGGGAGTTCTGAGTACAGCCAAGGGTACTTTTAACCGAAAGGGTGAGTCAAAAGTCCCAGGACACCCTTTTATTTCTAAAACTAAAGGGAAAATAACATATTTGAATACCCCAGTAAGTAATGAGTGAGGGGGGCTTATCTTGAAAGTCACCATTTTGGGCCAGTTTATTCAATGAGAAAGTGGTCAAGACCAAAATTGTCTCAGAAATCAATTGCCACAATCAGCTATGAAATATGTCTTTTGGTTCAAAAGTTATCAACACAAAAATTTACAACAGCTATTTAACGTGTTCAATGTGTTGTCATTCGAGCTGAACTCAGAGCTTTGGGGGCTGGATTCAGTTGTTATGAACTCACACGAGAACTTTCTGTGTTGATAATGTTTGAACCACAAAAAATGTTGTATATCTAATCAATTTCTGAGACCATTCTGGTCTTCTTTTTTAAGCTACATGACCACCTTCCCATTGGAAAAACTTGCCTTTGATCCAAAATGGCGGCTTTCAAGATGGCGGCCATGTTCCGGACATAGCCTAAAAGATAGGCCCCCTCACACGTTATATGCTAGGGTATTCAGGATTTTTCTTTCGTTTCTGAAATAAAAGTCGGATGGGATATGATTGATAATTTATATATAAATATATAAATGGTCCCTACAAAAAGTATGAGGAAAAGCTATTTCATGTAAAGCCTCCTCAAAAGACATTCCCTTCGGCTGGAGAAAAAAGGATTCAATCTCCAGAGGAGAAAAGTGTTCCTGACCGTAAGAACTGTAAATCTGTGGAATAGCCGCCCGAGGAGCTGGTCACAGCAGGAACTGTAGAGGGTTTCAAGAAAGGCTTAGATAACTACCTGAAACTACAGAATATTAAAACGTACGTAGCGATGTAAAATTCTGGATCCTGTCTGGTGGAGGCTCTGGGCTCAGAGATGGGTCTCCACTGGAGCAGATTGGTTCCCACCTTGTGGGTTCCATGGCATTAACCAGTGGTGAGGCTGGGCTTAAAATCCTTGTCTCCCTCCCTTCACCCACATTTTCCCCACCCTTGGTTGAACTTGATGGACACGTGTCTTTTTTGAACTGTACTAACTATGTAAAAGGGTGTCCTGGGACTTTGGACTCATCCTGTAGAGTAACTTAGAGTTGAAGTTGTGATTAGATACGCTCTTCACCAGTTCTTTATCTTTTTCAGTCCATGGTGTTACTACTTCACAGCCAGAGACAGTACATCTTTGAATTCGACAAAAACAACCGCCTGTCTTCTGTCACGATGCCCAATGTAGCTCGCCAGACGTTGGAAACCATCCGCTCCATCGGATATTATCGGAATATTTACCGACCCCCAGAGGGCAATGCCTCAGTTATCCACGACTACTCGGAGGAAGGGCAGCTCCTGCAAATGTTGTACATGGGTACCGGGAGACGGGTGATCTACAAATACGGCAAACTGTCGAAACTTGCTGAGATCTTGTACGACACCACCAAGATCGCCTTCTCGTACGATGAAACGGCCGGCATGCTGAAGACGGTCAACCTGCAAAACGATGGATTCACATGCACGATCCGTTACCGCCAGATAGGACCTCTGATCGACCGGCAGATTTTCCGCTTTACTGAGGAAGGAATGGTCAACGCTAGGTTTGACTATAACTACGATAACAGTTTCCGGGTCACCAGCATGCAGGCCGTCATTAACGAGACCCCGCTGCCCATTGATTTGTACAGGTATGACGACGTCTCCGGCAAAACGGAGCAATTCGGCAAATTTGGCGTTATTTATTATGACATCAACCAGATCATCACCACGGCAGTCATGACCCACACGAAGCAGTTTGACACCTACGGGCGCGTGCGGGAGTTGCAGTACGAAATTTTCAGGTCTATGATGTTTTGGATGATGTTGCAATACGACAACATGGGTCGGGTGGTGAAGAAGGAGCTGAAGGTCGGACCCTACGCCAACTCCACCAGATACACCTATGAGTATGACAACGACGGACAGTTACAGACGGTTTTCGTCAACGACAAGCAACAATGGCGATACAATTACGACCTGAATGGAAATTTGCATTTGTTGAATCCAGGAAACAGTATCCGCCTGATGCCGCTAAGATATGATCTGCGGGATCGGATCACCAGACTCGGAGACGTTCAGTATCGGATGGACGAAGATGGCTTCCTCAAGCAGCGAGGCAGCGATCTGTTCGAGTACAGCTCCGCCGGTCTCCTTGTGAAGGCCTATAATAAAATCAGTGGTTGGAGCGTTAGGTATCGATACGATGGCCTTGGAAGGAGAATTTCTCGAAAGACCAACGCAGGTCAACATTTACAGTTCTTCTATGCCGATCTCGCCAACCCCACCAGGATTACGCATTTCTACAACCATTCCAGTTCTGAGATAGCCTCTCTCTATTATGACCTTCAAGGCCATCTCTTTGCCATGGAACTAAGCAGCGGTGACGAATTTTACATTGCCTGTGACAACATCGGCACTCCCATGGCGGTCTTCACCGGTTCTGGGCTTATGATCAAGCAAATTCTGTACACCGCCTATGGTGAGATCTACATGGACTCGAATCCTAACTTTCAGCTTATTGTGGGCTACCATGGTGGACTCTTTGACCCTCTCACTAAACTCATCCACATGGGTCGTCGGGAATACGATGTATTAGCCGGTCGATGGACCAGTCCTGACCATGATATATGGAGGCAGCTTAGCATCACCAACATCATGCCCTTCAACATGTACATGTTTAAAAACAACAACCCCGTGAGCAGACCCCAGGACACAAAATGCTACATGACCGGTAAGTCCAGGAGAACCACTTAACCCCAATTAAATTTATTTTTATGGTATCGGATTAGGTTTAGATAAGTCGACCCTAATGATTCACACTTCCTGTTCAGGCTCTGGGTGATTCTACAGCTTCAGGCTCCCACTTCCCGGCCAGGCTGTGGGTGGTGCTACTGTTTCAGGCTCCCATGTCCTATTCAGGCTGTTGGCAGTTCTACAGCTTCAGGCTCCCACTTTCTGTTCAGGCTGTGGGCGCTTCTACAGCTTCAGGCTCCCACTTTCTGTTCAGGCTGTGGGCGGTTCTACAGCTTCAGGCTCCCACTTCCTGTTCAGGCTGTGGCGCCCGGCTCTTCACGGGGTTCAGGCTGTTGGGCGTGTTCGTTACAGCTTCAGGCTCCCACTTTCTGTTCAGGCTGTGGCCGGTTCTACAGCTTCAGGCGCTCACTTTCTGTTTGGACTGTGGGTGGTTCTACAGCGTCAGACTCCCACTTCCTGTTCAGGCTGTGGGCAGTTCTACAGCTTCAGGCTCCAACTTCCTGTTCAGGCTATGGGCGGTTCTATAGCTTCAGGTCCCCACTTCCTGTTCAGGCTGTGGGTAGTGCTACAGCTTCAGGCTTCCACGTTCTGTTCAGGCTGTGGGCGGTTCTACAACCAGATTCCCACTTCCTGTTCAGGCTGTGGGCGTTTCTACAGCTTCAGGCTCCCACTTCCTGTTCAGGCTGTGGCGATTCTACAGCTTCAGACTCCCACTCTCTGTTCGGACTGTGGGCAGGTCTGTAACAATGATTGGCATATATATGTATATATATGCCAATCATTGTTACAGACCTGCCCACAGTCCGAACAGAAAGTGGGAGTCTGAAGATAATATATATATATATATATATTATATAATATATTATATATATATATTATATATATATATATATATAATATATATATATATCTCTTTAACGATGTATGAAGGAATTTTAATTACCTGTAGCAGTAAATCTTCAATTTTACTGACCCGTGCATTTTTCAAACATCACAAAATCTTGGAATTGACCAACCTTGCTTGTACTTAAAATTCCCCTTTAGTATTACCCCCTTCTCCTACAAAAAAAAATTGCAGTACCACTTATGGCCACTAGGTTTTTACTGATCAGTTTTAGATTACAAATCCTTCAGAACATAGGTTTGCTACGAGTAATGGCGGATCTGCGCTCCTTGAATGTCGAGTGTTTTTAATCTTCCCCCGCTATATAACCGGGGTGCTTTGCTCTTTTGCAGCGGGCGTGCACACGGCATTATTAAATAGTTGCTTCCACCACTCTCGGGCTGGCAGTTAATTAAATCTGGTATTTGATCGCGACCTCGGCCTTTTTGGTTCTTTTTCTTTTTCAAGGGCGTTAATAAAAGGTGGCTCATGATGTGATTGATTATTAGACCAGGAGTCTTTGTTCCGGTAATGGGTAAAGAAAGTGTTCAGGAGAATGTGGGCCGTAGTGGAGATTAACCATCCATGTACAGTGCAGGTGCTGCCGGCTCTCACATCTGCTTCATTATGGCCTACGCGGCAGTATCCTCAAAATACAATGAATTTCCAGACTGACTTAAAGGACTCGTCCTCATTTCTGGAACAGCTCACGATTTAATCTACATAACGTGATAAGAAAGTTTGCAAATGCTTTGTATTTTGTATTTTGTACTGATTTTCAGGTATATATTGTTTTCTTCTCCATTTCTATGCAAAGTGAAAGGAAAGATTCTATTAGTGACTACCTGGTATGTATCCAGAGAGCGTCATGTGACACAACAGCTAAGCTGTAACTATGTAACTGCAAAAGCAGTGTTTCCACCATAGACTTTGATGGCATTTTGATTTTGGAGCGCTGTGTTCTCCATTCTGTTCAATGCGAGTTCCCAGTACAGGGGAGCACTGAGTTCTCCATTCTGTTCTATGGGAGTTTCCAGTACAGGGGAGCGCTGTGTTCTCCATTCTGTTCTATGGGTGTTCCCAGTACAGAGGAGCGCTGTGTTCTCAATTCTGTTCTATGGGAGTTCACAGTACAGAGGAGCGCTGTGTTCTCCATTCTGTTCTATGGGAGTTCACAGTAAAGGGCAGCTCTGTGTTCTCTCCTTTCTGTTCTATGGGAGTTCTCAGTACAGTGGAGTGCTGAGTTCTGCATTCTGTTCTATGGAAGTTCCCAGTACAGGGGAGCGCTGTGTTCTCCATTCTGTTCTATGCGAGTTCCCAGTACAGGGGAGCACTGAGTTCTCCATTCTGTTCTATGGGAGTTTCCAGTACAGGGGAGCGCTGTGTTCTCCCGTCTGTTCTATGGGGGTTCCCAGTACAGGGGAGCGCTGTGTTCTCCATTCTGTTCTATGGGAGTTCACAGTAAAGGGAAGCTCTGTGTTCTCTCCTTTCTGTTCTAATGGAGTTCTCAGGACAGGGGAGTGCTGAGTTCTCCATTCTGTTCTATGGGAGTTCCCAGTACAGGGGAGCGCTGTGTTCTCTCCATTCTGTTCTATGGGAGTTCCCAGTACAGGGGAGCACTGTGTTCTCTCCATTCTCCTCTATGGGAGTTCCCAGTACAGGGGAGCGCTGTGTTCTCTCCATTCTGTTCTATGGGAGTTCCCAGTACAGGGGAGCGCTGTGTTCTCCATTCTGTTCTATGGGAATTCCCAGTACAGGGGAGCACTGTGTTCTCCATTCTGTTCTATGGGAATTCCCAGTACAGGGGAGCACTGTGTTCTCCCCATTCTGTTCTATGGGAGTTTCCAGTATAAGGGAGCACTGTGTTCTCCATACTGTACTATGGGAGTTCCCAGTACAGGGGAGCACTGTGTTCTCCATTCTGTTCTATGGGAATTCCCAATAGAGGGGAGCGCTGTGTTCTCCATTCTGTTCTATGGGAATTCCCCGTACAGGCGAGCGCTGTGTTCTCCATTCTGTTCTATGGGAATTCCCAGTACAGGGGAGCGCGGAGTTCTCCATTCTGTTCTATGGGAATTCCCAGTACAGGGGAGCGCTGTGTTCTCCATTTTGTTCTATGGGAGTTCCCAGTACAGGGGAGTGCTGTGTTCTCTCCATTCTGTTCTATGGGAGTTCCCAGTACAGGGGAGCGCTGTGTTCTCCATTCTGTTCTATGGGAGTTTCCAATATAGGGGAGTGGAATGTTCAGCTGTACTCAGAACTTCCATAGAACAGAATGGAGAGTCGTGCGCAAGCTGACACTATTGGGGCTCTTTCCTGAGATAAGTGCGGATCCCAGTGGTGGGCCCCGCACCTATCAGACTATGATGGCTTATCCTGTTAATATGTCATTAAAGTCTATGGTGGATGCGCCAGTTTATCTGACCTCCCACAATGCACAGGGAGAATTCTCACCAGAGGCCTGGCCACCAATGGAGTTTAGGACTTGATGTGACTTACAATCCATATAATATGAGTCCTTGCTGAGGCTCCTGGGTGTTAAGGAACTTATATTTGTCTTCTCTTCTCCTTGCACCAGATGTCAACAGTTGGCTGCTCACCTTCGGTTTTCAGCTGCACAACGTGATCCCCGGTTACCCCCGGCCGGATATTGATGCCATGGAGCCCTCGTATGAACTGATCCACACTCAGATGAAGACCCAGGAGTGGGATAACAGCAAGGTAATGGGTTACCCCAGAATACCCCAGAGATTTCTATGAAGGCTTTTTATCTATCTACTGCAGGACAACGTTTTGCTACTCCTCTGAGGGCTTTCCTCAGCTCATACAATGAATCTTAAATATAGACCATTTTGTTCACTTTGAATACCTTACAATGGTATCAGAAGGAGCTGGGCAGCATGCTGGCTCAGTGGTTAGCCCAGTGCAGCGCGGTGGCTCAGTGGTTAACCCAGTGCAGCAGCGCAGTGGCACAGTGGTTAGCCCAGTGCAGCGCGGTGGTTCAGTGGTTAGCCCAGTGCAGCGCGGTGGCTCAGTGGTTAGCCCAGTGCAGCGCGGTGGCTCAGTGGTTAGCCCAGTGCAGCGCGGTGGCACAGTGGTTAGCGAATGCAGCACCGCGGTGGCTCAGTGGTTAGCCCAATGCAGCAGCTCGGTGGCTCTGTGGTTATCCCAGTGCAGCAGCGCGGTGGCACAGTGGTTAGCCCAGTGCAGCGCGGTGGCACAGTGGTTAGCCGAATGCAGCACCGCGGTGGCTCAGTGGTTAGCCCAATGCAGCAGCACGGTGGCTCGGTGGTTAGCCCAGTGCAGCGCGGTGGCTCAGTGGTTAGCCCAGTGCAGCAGGGTGGTGGCTCGGTGGTTAGCCCAGTGCAGCGTGGTGGCTCGGTGGCTAGCCCAGTGCAGCATGGTGGCTCGGTGGCTAGCCCAGTTCAGCGCGGTGGCTCGGTGGCTAGCCCAGTTCAGCGCGGTGGCTCGGTGGCTAGCCCAGTTCAGCGCGGTGGCTCGGTGGTGCCCATTTTCAGCGCGGTGGCTCGGTGGTTTGCCCAGTTCAGCGCGGTTGGGGTGGCTAGCCCGTTAGCGCGGTGGTAGCCCAGTTCGGCGGGGGTAGCCCAGTTCAGCGCGGGGCTAGCCCAGTTCAGGCGGTGGCTGCCCATTTCAGGCGGGGCTCGGTGGTAGCCCTTCGCGGGGGTCGGGGCTAGCCAGTTCAGGCGGTGGTGCGTGGTTAGCACTGCGCCCTCCCAATGATGTCCGGGGTTAAAATTAAAAGGACAAAATTCGAAAGGGTTTTGTTTTTTCCCCTTTTTTGTATGGCTTTTCCCCGGTCCTGGTTTCACCCACACTCAAAAAACATTATGATAGGTTTTTCGGAATTTAAAATGTACCCCCAATGGGGACAGGGATCAATGTGGATAATGAAAATCTTTGTACAGGTGTAGATTTGTTGGCGCTAAAAAACTCTCCTGGGGCCCCCTAAAAGAGTGGGAATCCATGGGCCCCTTTCTTCCAAATTGGATAGGTGTCAGTTGGTTCCTTTTAAAACCTTTGCACCCGTTTTCCCACCCATGTTTTGGAAAGTGGCCACCCACATCCCCCCGTTCTCCCATTTGCATGGGATCCTCCCTCAAAAACCCAGGTTTCATGGCGCCTTACCCAAAAGACCCTGTGTCACATGCTAGACCCCAAAATCGCAAAGTGAACATGGCTGATAGTCGCCAGGAGTTTATCTGGGACAAATTTCAGGTTGAAGTAACTTACAGGTCTCTCAGGCAACATCACACCCCAGTTTTTGCCCATGTGATGTTGCAGCCTAAGTAGCCGTAGATTGTGGCTGGTTGTAGATTTTAGATTTTGTTGCGGTTCTCAAGTGCTTCCCCAGCACCAAAAATAAAATTGATGTGGATTTTGGAGACAAGGCCGCCCCGACCTTTGCCTTTACGTGTGTTAAGGAGGAAAAACACGGGATCAGGGCACCACCGGTTGTGGGCCCTGTGCAGTTGCTTATTCTGGGAACCAGCCCTGGTGTTAGTTTTCCTTTAAAGCCCGATCCCCAGGAGCCCCAAAAAGAAGAAATTAATATTCATTTTTTTAAGCAATTCCCCCTCCCCCATATTTTTGCATTTTAAAAGAATTTCGTCCCCGACTGTGGCTTTAAACGGTGCACGTTGGCTGTATCGTTCGCTGCAGCTCTTCTGACTAATGGACGCCTTTGGACATACATAATTGATTGCATCACAAATTAAAAAGTCATTTAGCTGTAACCACTTGAAAGTGTAAAATCCATTACGTGTCAATACGGGCGCGGGGTGTGAAATCTCACAGAGAAAGTGTTTTAACTGGGGACCTTGGAGACCAAGGAGACAGTAGGAGCAGAAGGACAGGCGATGGGGGGAGGGGGGGGCGGTCACTTCCAAAAAAAGTTCACATCTTCCCAAAAAGGCCTGGTTTTTGGAAAGTTTGTGACCTTTTACTCCTAACTTTTTGGAACTTGACTTGTTGTAAGTTCCTCGGGGACGGCCAGGTCACAACACTCATACAATGCTTTCCTTGACCAGCTCCATTTCACAATTATCCTATTTTAAAACCAGCGGGGTTTAAATCGTAAAAATTCTAGTTTTTTTAAAGGGGGGTTTTTTTCCCCTTTTTACCTCCCAACTTTTTTCTTTATTTACAGTTTTTATTTATATTCGAGTATATCCAAAATTTACTTCCTTGTGTTTTCACGGCACAGGCAGCTTTTTGACTTAGACTTCCTGTTAGGCTGTGGGTGGTTCTATGCAGGATTTGACGATAGCTTGGTATTCCTGTTTTTCAGTGGGAAAGACTGTAGGAGATTTATAAAGTGTATTAAAAGGTAGGAGCTTAAAGAGTGAAAAACTTTTTTATTAGTTAAGTAGGCAAATCTTTGCTAGGGATGAGATTTGCGGGAGTGACTCACCCTGGTCGAATGATGACTGGAAGCAGTTGGGAGTGTGAGGTCGAGGGAGCGGGAGAGGTGGCGGGGGTTTCTTGGGGTAAAATTGTCATTTAAAAGGGATACAATCTTCTTTATTTCTGACCCCAAAACAAAATCAACAAAGAATTTTTGGTAATGGTCTTTTTTACCCTTTCCCTCCGTTAAAAAACCAATTTTTGTGGTGGGAAAAAAACCCCTTTAAATTCCCTTCTAAAAATTGCTTTTTTTGTTCCTCAGTTGGAAGGGGCTTTAAGTGGTGGTCCCAACCCCCCCCCCCCCCCCCCCCGATTTTTTGTTTTTTTAGCCCGTTTGCCTAGAGGGGCAAACATTTATTACCCGTGAGGGAATGCTTTAACTACATGACAATTGCCCATTAATTATATACGTCCCGGTGCTGGTCATGTAAATCTGCACAGACACTTTAAGGGTACGTTTACACAACATATTTTTGGTGCAGGGTCAGTGAAAACACTCGGGTAAAATCAGCATCATCTAAAAAAAAGTTTAGACTTTTGAAGGTGGAAATGAAAAAAACAAAATAAAATACAAATAAAAATTGCAATAGGCCAATCGTTGAGCGGTTTACCAAGACTTTTAAAATAAAAAACCCTCCTACTGTGCTAAAATAGAAAATGACCCCATACTTACCTCTCCCATCACCACCGTTCCAGCATTGCCAGTCTTCCAGTGTCCCTCGCTGATGGTGTCATGTTGATGGTGCTGCAATCAATCATTGTCCTCGGTAGTCACATGTCTGCACGTAAGGAGGTCAGTGATTGGCTGCAGCGTCATTTGATTAAAGTGACATCAGTGAGGGACCTGGAGCTCTGGCAGCGCTGGAACAGTGATGATGGGGGAGGTCACGGGGATGATGGGGGAGGTAACGGTGATGATGGGGGAGGTAACGGTGATGACGGGGGAGGTAACGGTGGTGAAGGGGGAGGTAACGGTGGTGAAGGGGGAGGTAACGGTGGTGAAGGGGGAGGTAACGGTGATGATGGGGGAGGTAACGGTGATGATGGGGGAGGTAACGGTGGTGACGGGGGAGGTAACGGTGGTGACGGGGGAGGTAACGGTGGTGACGGGGGAGGTAACGGCGGCGACGGGGGAGGTAACGGTGATGATGGGGGGGGAGGTAACGGTGGTGACGGGGGAGGTAACGGTGGTGAAGGGGGAGGTAACGGGGGAGGCGGTGGGGAGGTAACGGCGGCGACGGGGGAGGGCGGTGGGGAGGTAACGGCGGCGAGGCGGGGGAGGCGGTGGGGAGGTAACGGCGGCGACGGGGGAGGCGGTGGGGAGGTAACGGCGGCGACGGGGGAGGCGGTGGGGAGGTAACGGCGGCGACGGGGGAGGCGGTGGGGAGGTAACGGCGGCGACGGGGGAGGCGGTGGGGAGGTAACGGCGGCGACGGGGGAGGCGGTAGAGAGGTAACGGCGGTGATGGGGGAGGTAACGGGGGAGGCGGTGGGGAGGTAACGGAGGTGATGGGGCAGGTGGTAGGGAGGTAACGGTGGTGACGGGGGAGGTTTTTAAAAAGTCTTGGAAAACCCATTTAAAGGGTTAAATAAATGACCGTGCAATAATAATCCTGCCGGAGTCGGAGGCGGCGGTGACTTTGCAGAAGCCGCGTTGTAGCAGGTAACGCCGCACACGCTCTGACCTTTCCGCGCAGGAAACCTTTCATCCCGCCGCTACCGTTGTTTTCAGCCGCTCTTCAATAACTTGACACTCAGCTTGATGATTTTGTGACTAAAAAGACTGTAGATCAATCACGCTAAACTTCCAGTTAAAGTAGATGAAAAGCAGAAATTCCTGCAAGATGGAAGACCCCCGCCAGACGGCCACCTACTGAGAGGAGATGTGGAGCCCAAGAGGATTCAGGATGTTAAACGTTATTTGTCACTTTTCATGCTTTAAATTTTTTTTTTCTTCGTGGTCTCTGCAATCTGTTATTCCCTGTTATCACCCATTTATTTTAGTAGGGAGAAACAGATTACAGAGACACTGCCATCAGAAAGGAGTATTTTTGTGAAAATATTCCTGGAAAATTATTTTTTTAAAGAATTTTTGGCAATATTTTATTTTATTTCGGCAGTCCTCTGCAATAAAAAATTACATATGAGAGAACTGAATTGTAGGGCAGACTAATCTCCCTTTACAGTTAGTGCTATTTATCGCTATCTCATTACAAATTGTAGGTAATGACCTAATTGCTCTACTGTTCTCTCCACAAGGATAGATAAGATTAGACTAGACCACCAGCAAAATTATATATTAAATCCACAGAATAGTCAGTATGTGAAAAGAAAAATGTTGATGATAGTGTTCCTTTACTGAAAAGGTGTCAAACGGCGTCCCTCCAGCTGTTGGGAAACTACAACTCCCATCACGCATTTGTATAATCTATAACCGGGGGCATCATGGGAGTTGTAGTTTCCCAACAGCTGGAGGGCCGCAGTTTGACACCCATGCTTTAATGGGACTAGGAGGAAGCTCCTAAGGCTATGTTCACATGGTGTAATTGCAGCGTGTACAGTACGGCCGCAATTACGCTGCCTGATTTGGGAGTCGCGCTGATCAGCTATGTGGGGGGCGGGGGAGCGGCAGCCCACCGGCCCCATTGACATGCATGTATTCGCCGCAAGTAATTGACGTCACTCATCTTTTTTTTTTTTTTTTTTTTTTTTTTTTTAACGTGACGAAATGTATATAAATTTGGTATCACCGAAATCGTACCGACCTGCAGAATCCAGAATGTCACTTATACTGTACAGTGAGCTCCATAAAAACAAAACCCAACAAGATTGCCGTAATTTCATGTTTTATTTTTTCGCCTTGTACCCCACGAGGAATTTTTTGTGAGGTTTACCAGTACATTACATTGTACTGTCAATGGTATGATTACAAAATATAAGCTGCAAAAATAAGCTGTCCTATGGGTATGTAGATGGAAAAATAAAAAGTGATGGCTCTTGAAAGGTGGGGAGGATAAAACAAAATCCAAAAATAGCTCCGTCCTGATGGGGTTAGATATATAATGGGCCTTATTGATGAAAACGGTCTTAAAATATTGTCCTTGATTGCAACAGCGACCAATCAGAGCCCATAGCGACCCATCAGAGCTCAGCTTTAATTTTTCCAGAGCAGTAACAGAAATGTAAACTGAGCTCTGATTGGTTACTATGGGCTCCGATTGGTTGCTATGAGCTCTAATTGGTTGCTATGGGCTCTGGTTGCTATGAACTCTGGTTGTTATCGGCAACAGAGACAGTCTAACACTTTTTAATAAATAAGGCCCATTATATAGTTAAACACTAGCAAAGCGTAAGACTGACCTTGTTGCCCATAGTAACCAATCAGAGCTTATGGCAATCAATCACAGCTCAGCTTACATTTCTGTTACTGCTCTGGAAAAATGAAAGCTGAGCTTTGATTGGTCGCTATGAGCTCTGATTGGTTGCTATGTGCTCTGGTCGCTATGGGCAACAAGGACAGACTTACACTTAGGCTATGGTCACACGGTGTAATTGAGGGGCGTACTGTGCGGCCGCAATTACGCCGGGTGATTTAGAAGTCACGCTAATACGCGCGCACTTCCGTGATATTGTACGAGCAGGGAGAGGAGGCGTGATGCATAGTTCTCTATGAAAACTATGGATTACCATAATTTCGAACGAATTCGACCATAATTACGCCGAATTTTGCCCGTGTGAACATATCCTTATACAGTTTTCGTAAATGAGGCTGAATATCTTAAAAATTTTCTAAACATAATAATAACTTTTCCCTTTTTGTCTTGCAGTCCATCTTGGGTGTGCAATGCGAGGTTCAGAAGCAGCTCCAAGCATTCGTTACTCTTGAAAGGTTCGACCCCGTCTACCGCTCCCCCATCGCCGGCTGTCACTCAGGAAAGGGCAACAAGAAATTCGCCACCATCGGCTCCATCTTCGGAAAAGGGGTGAAGTTCGCAATGAAAGATGGCCGCGTCACCACCGACATCATCAGCGTCGCCAACGAGGACGGGAGGCGCATCGCGGCCATTTTGAACAGCGCGCAGTATTTGGAGAACTTGCATTTCACCATCGACGGCGTCGACACTCATTACTTTATCAAGCAAGGACCTCCGGAAAGCGACCTTTCTATTTTAGGGCTCAGCGGTGGCAGAAGAACCTTGGAGAATGGGGTCAATGTCACCGTATCTCAGATCAACACTGTTCTGGGTGCAAGGACTAGACGATATACGGACGTCCAGCTTCAATATGGCACCTTGTGCCTCAACACTCGTTATGGGACCACCCTGGACGAGGAGAAGGTTCGTGTCCTGGACCTGGCCAGACAAAAGGCAGTGTCTCAGGCATGGCTCAAAGAGCAGCAGAGACTTCGAGATGGTGAGGAGGGTCTCCGGGCATGGACAGAAGGAGAAAAACAACAGTTACTCAGCACAGGTCGGGTTCAGGGCTACGATGGATATTACGTCATTTCCGTGGAGCAATATCCGGAACTCTCAGACAGCGCTAACAACATCCATTTTATGAGACAGAGTGAAATGGGCAGAAGGTGACATAGACGGTCATTGTGTTGACTTCTTGCCAAAGACAGCTACTGTGGTGGCCGCATACCCGAACTGTGTTGTAATCAAGCCTTTTTTTATAAAAAAAAAAAAAAACCTAAAAAAATAAAAGCGAAAAAAGCAAAATCTAAAAAAAAAATAAAAAAAAAATGGCCCTTGAAAAATAATAATTTTTTTTTTTTAAAAAAAGCGGTCTTGCGGTTGAACTCAACGGGAAGAAAAATATTGCAACTTTTAAATTTTTTTAAGTTTTTTTTTTTTTAACTAATAAAGTTGACCTTCACACGTGTTGGAAGTGAGCAGAAGGTGTTTTGCCGTAGCGTGATCACAGTGAATTTTTTATTTTTTGGAAAAAAAAATAAAAATTATTCCACCTCCTCGCCTTCCCGGGAGCGAGACGTGGTGAACAGGTCTAGATTGCAAAATATAAAATCGTTAAAAAAAATGAACACAAAAAACCACCACAAAAAAATAAATTAAAAAAAACGGATGTTTGTGCAGAAACTTTGTGTCATCAACTCCGGAGCAGGGATCAAACGCGCCTTCAAAGAAGAGGACGAAATGGACAAAAAAAAAATAAAAAATATTCAGCTCTAACTTTTTGAGAACTGAAATTTGCCTTGATTTTAACCAAAACTGTTCATATCATTTACTTTGTGTCATGAGACAGTATGCGGGAGAATGGATTCATGGATTCTCTGTCCCCAATGTGTTGCTTGTGTTACATTTCAAATACAGTTGATAGTATTTTCCCTCCCCACCCTAAAAAGTTTGGATGAGACTTGAGACGGCTCAACTTTGTTTTTTTTTCTAAAAATTTTTTTGTTTTTTTTTTCCTCCAAACTCCGAAATGGGCAATGGGACCCAACGATCTCTAAAAAAAATGTTTGTGCCTCTAGAGGACAGCAGGACTTTCTCCACTTTCACTTGGGACACAAAGTGTTTTTGGGGGCTCCCGGTATAGACGTAGCTACGGGACCATGTTCTTGACATGACCAACGGTTTTAATAGATGTCTGTTAATTTTATTTTATTTTTCTTAGGTTTTTGTGCTTTTATGTTGAAGCGTGCTCATGTCCTCGCAGCAGTGGCAGCCGTTCTGTGAACTAAAAACCAGGGATGTGAACCGAGGAACCCTCTCGGTAAAGTCGCCGGTTCTTAGTCCTATGACAGCCGGTAAAAAAAAAAAATGGCTGCCAGCACTTATCTACTGGAAGGCGTTCTCTGCTCTTCCTTCTTAGAGGAACATCATCTCATCCATCCGTCGTTGAATGTGTTATGTACATTTCATTTTCAGGACCATCCAGACTGTTCTTCCCTGCTGTTCAGCTACAACTTTATGGACCCTGGTCTAGCAAAATGCAATTCTGTTTGGCGGGGCGTGATCATTTTTTAATTTATATATTTTTTTTATTTTATTTTTTATTTAACTGACAGCTGTATTGTTGGGAATGGATGTGTCGAGGTTACAGGTCAATTCAGACTCCTTTCTAACTGAGTAGCCGTGAGACTTGAGGGGGCGCTCAAAAAACGATAGCGTGCTCTCTGCAGTTGGTGACCACTGATACCCTCTGTACTAAAAGTCCTGTATAGGAAGTAAGGGAGGAGATGATCTCCGGAACAATTGGTACCACTATGCTTAAAGGGAATGTTTCATCAAAAAATGAGTCTTTGTTTAAGCCCCTTTTCATGTTAAACACATTTTTTAGGAATTTTTGGTAGATTTTTTTTTTAATTTTTCATATCACTTTCAATATTTTTTAATTCTTAAGTCTTGCAGTTTTCACTTTGGCCACTAGGCCTTGTTTGTACTGCTTTAACAGCAGCCAGAGAGATGCTTTACAGTAGCTTCATGCACATAGGAGACTTAAGACTGACTCAGTCCCATTGACTTCTATAGGAGAGTTTTCTAGTCATGCTCTGTAACCTGGGAAGAAGTCACTGTGCAGGGAGGTGAGAGGGTAAATTGTGACTATCTCCTCTTCTGACTGATAAATCCTGTGTTATCTATTCCCACTGGTGTCTCCTTTCAGTTTGACCCTCTTTGTGCTGATAATGAGCAGACAACTGAGAATCTTTCTCTACAGAACAGGAAGTGTTAGACTATTATTAGGCTTAGTGGCCAAAGGAAAAACTGCAAGATTTAAGAATTATTAAAAAATTTGAAAGTAATATGGAAAATTAAAAAAATATATAACTAAAAATGTATAAAAAATGTATTGAACATAAAAATGTGCGTTAAACAATAAGTCATTTTTGATGACACATTCCCTTTAAAGGGTTTGTCTAGGTCAAGATAAACAGGATGCTTTCTTTCAGAAATTGCGCCACAACCAGGTTGTGCCTGGTATTGTAAATCCATTCAATTGAAGTGATCGGGGCTGTAATACTACATACAACCTGTGGAAAAGTGTGGCACTGTTTTTCGTAGAAAGTAGCCAAGATTTTTTTAATCCTTGGCCATCCTGTGGCAATACTCATCTCTGAGAACGTATTACAAGACATCCCTTTAAATGTGCTTGATGGAACAAACTCTAAAAGGCAATTCCTCTTGTTCAAATCAATATTTTTGCCCATGGGGGCAGTGTTATGGCAGTAAGCGCTGGTGTTGGCTCTGTTTTACATCTATGGCTTTGGTTAATAACAGGAGGTCAAAACCGTGCAAGATCCATTGCTCGATAGAAACCATGGCCGATGGACTCCTCATGACCTATATTGAGGGTTTCGGATCCAAGACATGGGTCTCCTCGGATTCCAAGGTGGTGTCTGCCCTCTTGACATGGTGATGGACCCTCCTTTATGTGAACAGAGCCTTAGACATTAACCAGTTAAAATGTTGTAGTAGTCACCCTTAAAGGGCAGTGTCACTTGAATACAAATTCACCTACTTATACAGACTCCTATTCTGTCTTATTAGAGACTATTATACTACTTAAAGGGGTTGTCTATCAAAAAAGTGTTCTGCATTGGAGCCAGGGTGGTCACAAAATGAGAAAAAAAACGAGGTACTTAACTATCTGTCTCCCATTCAGACTTCTGGGTTCACTTCCTGGAACAGAGTAGGTGGTCATGCTCTATTCACTTACAGTGCTGTACCGGGAAAAGAACCCGGAAGTGAAGCGGAGTGGGAATGAACAGATAGACAAGTGTAAGTATCGGGCTTTATTTAATTTTGGAACCCCTATGCCCCAATGTGTTGTGTGTATGTATAATGTGTGTGATGTATATATATATATATATTATATATTTATATATATTATAATATATTTATATATATATATTATATATTATATCTTGAGAAGGCTCTATTAGGGCCGAGTCACCTGTGGATATGGATAAAGTCCATTTTTTCACTTTACTTTTTTCCAAGCTTTTGTGGTGCTGATTTTTTTTTTAAAAAAAGTCCCGACTAAAAGAACTTTCCCCCGTCCCCTAGTTACAAAAGGGGAGGGGGTGTACCCCCCCCCCCCCCCCCCCCCCCCCCCCCCCCCCCCCCCCCCCTTCTTCGTTTCTGTTTTTTTTTTTTTTTTTTTTATTTTTTTTTTTTTTTTTTTTTTTTTTTTTTTTTTTTTTTTTTTTTTTTTATGGCATTTTTTTTATACAGCTAGTACCCAGACATTTCACTGACCAATAGGTCTACAACATTTATGGGTTGCACTTGTTTCCAGCCAAGGCACAAGGTGAAATGATGAAAATCTTCACTAGGGGACAGACTATGCAACAATTAAAGTTCATTTAGGAAAGCTTTAGTTGGAGTACATTTAATAATATCCTGTTCGACTTACTATCAATGCAACTACAAACCTACAGTCCCTGTCCTGTTCGTAACCCGGGGACTGTATATATATATATATATTCATTTAAATGTTTTTTTGGAATTGCCCTTTAAGGTACCAGTCCTCTGCACTATGACAACAGCTGTACTTCTGAGCATATTGAAGTTTCTCCACTACTTCATCGGGCCCGGAGGTACTATTAGGCCGAAAATGGGATAAAAGAGTTGGGTATTTGGTACCCCCTGAGGGCTTATCGGGGGGTTTGAAACGTGGGCCTCCAGCTTTTGGGAAAACTACCCCCCCATCAGCATTTATGAAATCTATACAGTCGGCATGATGAGAGATGTAGTTTCCCAGCAGTTGGAGAGCCGACGTTGCAGACCCTTGGTCTATATAGTCCTCCCACCCTCCGCCCCAAGGTTTCGCTCTACAGTATTTGTCAGTTTTTATTTTGCTCCAATGTTGACTTCAGCTTGTGGTCAATAATCGACCAAGGAAAAAAGCCTTCACCGCCTTAATCGGTCACTTCCCTCCTTTTACTTCTAGAATTACTGAATTAAAGCCATGGGGTTTCTTCAAGGCCGGGAGCAGTAAGCGCAACTCTTATCCTCTGATTTATTGAGGTTGATGCTAGATAAGGAGCGTTTGATGTGGCCACTGAATCAACAGCTGGATTCAGTTACAAACGAGTCTGAGCTTCCTGGAAAACATCTCCATGGGATGGTGACTGTGTAGATAGAAGTGTTTACCGGTTATCCCTTTACTGGTTATTCTGTGTATTGTGAAAAAAAAAAAAAAAAAAAAATTAAGAAAAAAAGAAAAATCTTAGAGATGTTATTTTGTAACAAAAAAGTGAAAAATACAATAAAAATATTATAGTGATGAGAGAATAAAAGTAATTTAATAAAATGGCAGAATATTTTTTTTTTTTTTTTTAAAGGTTTCCATAAAAAAAAAAGTGCACTGTGTATCCGTATTAGTTTATATACGGGAGTGATGATCATTGAAATCCCATGAAGATTGTCAATGCAATGACTGAACAGTCCACCTTTATACACAATCATATAGTGCACACAAAAAGGTGGATCACTGAAATAAGGGGATTTTACTACTTTCCGACCCAGTTGCACCCCCTGTATTATCCCCCAGAGCGCACTCACTATTCTGCTGGTGCAGCCCTGTGTACTCATATTTTCCCTGTACGGTCCTGAGTTACCCCTTTTTATACCCCAGAGTGCATCCTATTTGTGGTGCATCATGTGTACATACATTACGATCTGATTACATCCTGTAATATACTCCAGAGTGACTCACTATTCTGTGGTGCGTCATGTGAACATACATTACTTATCCTTACTGATCCGATTTACACCCTTTTTTAAACCCCAGAGCTGCACTCCCTATTCTGCTGGTGCAGTCCTGTGTAAAATACTTTACTTCCCCTTTATGATCTATTTAAATCCTGTATTTACCCAGAGCTGCATACTTTCTGCTGGTGCATCACTGTGTATACATTACTTATCCTGTACTGATCCTGATTACTTCCTGTATCATACTCCGAGCTCCCTCATATTCTGCGGTGCAGCCCTTTTTACAACATTATTATCCTGTATGATCCTGTGTTCCCCCTGTATTATCCCAGAGCGGCCTCACTATTTGGCTCAGTCACTGTGTACATACATTATTACCCTGAAAATTCCTGAGTTACTCCTGTATTATACCCAGGTGCACTCCTTTTCTGCGGTGCAGTCACTGTACTACATTACTTACCCCTGTCTGACCCTGAGTTAATCCTGTATTAACTCCGAGCTCACTCACTATTCTGTGGTGCAGTCACTGTACATACATTACTTATCCTGTTGATCCGGTTACATCCTTTTTATTCCAGAGCTGCACTCACTATTCTTGGTGCAGCCCACTGTGTAATACTTTTTACTTTCCTGTACGATCCTGAGTTACATCCTGTATTAAATACTCCAGAGCGCATCGCTATTCTGTGGTGCATCTGTAATACATTTTTACCTGTACGACCCCTGATTACACCCGTTTTTTCCCTCCAGAGCTGCAACTTTTTTTTATTGTAAAAATGTGAATCTGAAAAAAGTAATATCTTTTACAAATAAAACTGAAAAATACAGAAACCATAAACCTGAACATATTTACAATTTTGCCCTATTTTACTTTACCCCCCCTGCTGGCCCCCCCGTGTTACCTCAGCATTTACAAAGTTTTACTTTTTTAAATTTTTTCAAGTTCTGTCCATTTTATTTTTCTTTTTTTTTTCCAAAGTCCAAATGTCCATAATGTCCTTATTCCCCTTTTCCCCCTAATCCCTAAAGCCCCCCAAAATTTACCCCCCCAACCTAACTATATCCCCCCTTTTTTTTATAAAAAAAATTTTTTCCTAGGGTTTTAGTTTTTTGGGTGATTTTTTTAGTTTTTTTTCAAGTCCAAAAGTCCTGTTTTTTAATTTTCATTTTTTTCCCATTACACCCCTGATCTCTAAAATCCCCCCCCCAAAAAACTCCCAACCTGAACTATATCCCCCCCAATTTTTTTTTTCCTTTTCTTTCCCTTTTCTTCTAACTATATACATACATAATAAAAATTATACATACAAAAAAACCATAACCCCATACCATATATCATAAAGCTAAAAACAAAATACAAACCCCAGACTCCCTGAGACTCTGGTTCGGTGTCCCCCAAGCCTTTCTTCCCATCACTTCAAAAACAAATGCTAAGTGTCAGATCTCCCCCCACCAACCCGGTGAGGGGGTTTTCCCGGCCCTGGGGGCACCTGAAAAAGAAGCCCCCCCAGAGGGGTGGATGCCCTGGGGGGGGCCCCAGTTCTTGAACCCCAGAGAGGCACCCACCGGGTCCCCTAGAATTTTTCCTAATCACCTTTTCCCCCGGGAGGGTTTTCGCCGCGGACACTAAGCACCAGGCATGCATCTGATACCTGCCCACTATGCTAACTATGTATAAAGGCCAGGCCCCCGGCCACCGCATCTCTGAAACCCCGTAACCCCATCCGATGGGGAGACCCGGGCCCACGGGGGCCCCAGCCAATGAAGCTTCCCCCGGGGTTATACCTCTATATTATAGGGGCATGAAATGGAAGTTAAAGGGGCCAAGCCGCCACCGCCCCAACTGAGGAATCCCCTTCCTCAGGGTTCCTAAACTTTCACTTTGCTCCTCCCCGTATAGTTTTCCAGGGAAAACAGCGCCAGGCCAATCCCAAACTTCAAGGGATCCTTACGGGGTTTTAAAAATCGAAAAGCCTGCCACAGACCCCGACCTGGGCAACCCTAAGGGTCAAGGGGGCCCCGGAAATGCTTTTTAAACCCTCTCATGGGATTTCCTGGCGAGAGTCCCCCCCCTCCGTCACTCCCAGACCCATGACGGAAGATTTTTAGAGCAGTGCAGCGTAACCCGGGGATCCCCGTGTGGTGAGGGGAAAAGATTTCACTCGACCCCCCAATCCCTTCCGGGAAAGTAGGACTGCACCCACCCCTGCAGGAGGGACCCAGGGGAGGAGGAGGGCCTTCTTTCCAGAGGCTCCTTGTTGGTTTATAAAGGTGTTGACCAGGAAAAAACCCCGGGGTTAAACCCTCCTTTCCCCACTGACCTGGCGGGACTCACAAAACGCTTTTACTATACAACCCGTTTCCCCAAAGGCTGAAAGAAAAAGGGTTTCTGTGGCCAGAGAACTGGGCAAAAAAGGGAACACTGCCCAGGTAGTGAAATTTTGGGGGAGGTAGGTCTTTATCAGGGTTCACCTGCTCTTAGGGGGGGGATGGGCCCCTTTTCCTGGTCCACCTTTGAGTGGTTAAACAGTTGCCTCCCAGTTTTTTGGGGGTAATCCCCTTGGCCGAATTCAATGCCGAGGATCTGTTTTTTTCCTGGGGCACCGGGGGGCGTCTGGGAGGTTGAATTCAGATCCCCCCTCCCAACCCCTTTTTGCATTCTCCCGTTTACGGCCGGATGCCCCGAATAGCCTTCTCTTTGACATCACCCTTCATCCCTCCGAAGAGGAAACAAAGACGGTGATTCACCACATAAGTACGCCTTCAGAGGGGGGAACCGAGCCCCCAGGCCCCTCCCGCCAAAAGGGCCCCCATCCAACCTCCTTTGAAAGGGGTCAATGGCGAACAGTAGAGCAAAGGGGTGAGAGGACAAACCCCGATCCACCGGGCCCACCTTAAAGGCCGCCAACCACCCCCTTCAAAGGGAAAGCTTCACCCCCTTTAATGTTCTTAACCAATCTACAAACCACCCCAGCGGCCGTATTCAGAAGGTGGCCCAGAGGTATCATGGGAAACCCGATCAAAGGCCTTTGGCCCCGTTCCAAAGACAAAAGTGTAGCCCCCCCGTGACCCGCCCCGCCCCCCCTCACGGCTTCCCGGACACCCCAGGGGTGCCTAATGTGGTGGCCGTAAAAGAGCGGCTGGGCCCCTGACAGGAGCTGGAGGCAAAAATTTAATTCCCGGGTAAAAAGCACTTTTGCCGAACTTCCTGTCCACAAAAGAGAGCGCATGGGGGCACCCTTCTCAAAGTGGGGGGGGGGTCTTTCCCTTCGACAAAAGATCAGTGCGACCTCCTCATTGACTTGGCAAAGTGCCCGAGGAAAAACTCATTTTTATCATCAAGAGGGGAACCAAGGTGTCCTTAAAAGTTAGTACAACTCTAGTTTGCCCATCAGGGCCCCGGTGACTTTTTGAGGCTAAGCCCTCAAACGCCCCCTTTTTCCTCTTCTTGATCGAGAGGTTTACCCCTGGGCAGGGGGGCGAGCCCGGAAAGCCGCCATCCTTCCCCAATCCCCCCCCCCCCCCGCCCCAAAGGTTTTAGTAAAGGACCCCGACAATCTCCAGGACTTGATCTGGAACCCTTTTAGGACCCCAAATATCCCCCAGGCCTGTCACCATCTTTCAACTCACGAATTGCGTTCTTGTAAGGGTGGGGCGAGCGGTACTTTCCCAAATCCCTCTCCAAAACCAAAATATGCTGTATCGTACTGACACCTCATGGCATGGACTTCACTCCCGGGGATTCCTCGCGGCTACCTCCGGGCGAGACAAGAGTCGAGTTTCCCCCTCAAGCTTTGGTCAGGCGGTACCTGTTCCCCTCCTGAGGTTAGAGTTTTTGGCGGAAGAACTTCGACACCCCCTTTTCTTGAAAATCTCCCACCCCTCCCCGACTTACTTCTATGACCCATAAAGGACCTGACTCTGAAAAAAGTCCCAAGGTTGTCGATCTCCCCTTCTTCCGGAGCAACAAATTTAGCTTCCCTAGCCCCGGCCCATGCAGGGGTTTCTGAAACATTTTAGAGAAAACTAATCATAAGTCAGGGCCGCCATAGAAATTTTTGGGGCCCCCATTTCAGCTGGAGCTCGGGGCCCCCCCCCCCCCGGCCAACCCAACCCCCAGCTCCTCCCCTTCCCTCTGTCCCCAACAGCCCCACCCATTTCCCCCCCCCACAAAAACCCTGCCACCCCCGAAAAAAAAAAAAATGTTTTTGGGGTGACAAGAAAAAAAAATGCAATTTTGCCAATTTTTTTGGGTTTAAATTTTTGCTGGGTTTTAAAGGGTTTAGCGAAAACCCCCCCACATGTCACCACTATAATGTTACTGGCAAATCCAATATACCCAGACCAATATTGCCATGCAACAATATACAAATTCTAAATAATACTGACTAGTCCCACCATAATGTTATTGACTAAACCAGTATACCAAGACCAATACCACAAAACAACAACAATATACAAGCACCTAATAATATCTGCACATCATCACCACACATCTCCAACATAACAATACTGAATAATACCGCCATACTGTTAGTGATTATAAACCATCACACAAAAAACAATATTTCCTCAAAACAGTGACCCTATAGTGGTAGATACCAGGTACACAGATGCTTTGCAAATAGTTTACTTACATTTAGGGCCTCACAGGTGACATCTTGTCTGAGGAGTCGTTCACTTTCCCTTTTCTTCTCTATTCGGTCCAGACCTCCATGATGACTTGCTCCGTCCACCACTCGTCCCTGTAGAATTTACAACACAAACACCTGAGACCCCCTTGTAGGCAGAATAGTCCCCCCCCCCCCTGTAGATTAGGGCCCCCTTGTAGGCAGAATAGGCCCCCCTGTAGGCAGAATAGGCCCCCCCCCTGTAGATTAGGGCCCCCCGTGGGCAATTTCCCCCCCCCCGTAGATTAGGGCCCCCCCTGTAGGCAGAATAGTCTCCCCCCCCCCCCCCTGAATTTTAGGGCCCCCCTTAAGCGGGAATAGTCCCCCTCCTGTAGTTATGGCCCCCTGTAGGAAAAAATAGTGCCCCACCACCCGTATTGGGCCCCCCCTGTAGGCGAATAGTCCCCCCCAAGAAGTTAGGCCCCCGTAAGAAATAGTCCCCCACTGTAGATTAGAGCTCCCCTGTAAGCAGAATCGTCCCCCTCCTGTAATTAGGGCCCCCTTAGGAAAAATATCCCCCCCCCCCCCCCATGTAGATTAGGGCCCCCTTTGTGGGCATAATCCCCCCCCCCCCCGTAGGCAGAAGGTCCCCCCCTGAAAAATTAGGGCCCCCCTGTAGGAGAATATCCCCCTTAGATTAGGCCCCCCTGTAGGCAAATAGTTCCCCCCCCCTCATTAAGGCCCCCGAGACAAATAGCCCCCCCCGTTTGGGGGCCCCTTAGGCGTAGTTTCCCCCCCCCCAGTATTAGGGGCCCCTGTGGCTAGTTCCCCCCCCCATAGTAGGGCCCCCTTGGGCTATTTCCCCCCCCCCCACCCCATCCAGGCCCCCTGTAGCGCAGTTTCCCCCCCCCCCAATCCCACCAGGGCCCCCTGTAGCTGTAGTTTCCACACCCCTCCACCCACCAGGGGGGCCCCTTCTTATTTCCCCCATCCCATCCGGGGCCCCCTTTAGCGATTTCCCCCCCCATCCTTCCCCCTGAGCTGTAGTTTCTCCCCCCCCATCCAGGGCCCCCCTTAGCTGTTTTCCCCCCCCCCCATCCGGGGCCCCCTGAGTTCCCCCCCCCCCACCGGGGGCCCCCTGTACTGTATTTTTTTCCCCCCTCCGGGGCCCCCCCTGTAGCTGTAGTTCCCCCCCACCCACCCTTTCCCCCCTGTAGGTATTCCCCCCCCCCACCCCACCAGGTCCCCTGAAACTGTAGTTCCCCTCCCCCCACCCACCCCGGCCCCCCTGTTTCTTTACCCCCCCCCCCCCCATCCAGGGCCCCCTGTAGCTGTAGTTCCCCCCCCCCCCCCAGGCCCCCTGTGCTGTATTTCCCCCCCCCCCCCATCCGGGGCCCCCTGACTTAGGCCCCCCCCCATCCGGCCCCCTGTAGCTTATGCCCCCCCCCATCCAGGACCCCCCTGTACTGTAGTGTGTCCCCCCATCCGGGCCCCCTTAGTGTTTTTCCCCCCCCCCCCCCGGGGCCCCCTGAGGTATTTCCCCCCCCCCACCCCAGGGCCCCCTGTAGCTGTATTTTCCCCCCCACCCCATCCACCCCCCTTAGCTCTAGTGCCCCCCCCCCCCCATCCAGGGCCCCCTGTAGCTGTAGTGTCTCTCCCCCCCCCAGGGCCCCCTGTAGGTACTTACTCACCTGGCCACACTCCCCCGGCGTCTCCGTCCGCCCCAAGCCTAAAGCAGCAGGCTTGGGGCTGGGGACAGGAAGTTCGGCAGGCGGCGCGGTGATGTCACTTCCGCCGCGCCGCCTGCTGAGCGATGTACGGCAGGGGCAGGGAGCGCACAGCTCTCCCTGCTCTGCCGTTCATCTTAATTGTATGCGCGTCGCAAGGACGTGCATACAATTAAGAGATCGCCCCTGTGAAGCCAGAGGGGCGGAGCTTGCCGGCGGCGGGCCCCCCTGGCTTCACAGACCGCCGGGCCGGTACAGCAGTATCGGTTGTACTCCCTATCGGCGGCCCAGATAACAGTGATTCCACCTCGACCACCGACCGCGGTGACGAGACAGCCTCCTCCTAAAAAAAAAAAAAAAAAAAACCTGTCTATTATAGACCTGCACTGGCTACCCCTACCGAAAGTGAACCCCCTGGGGTCTGGGGTGTGCCTGATGTGGACATCCACCAGACGAGCCTCACTGACTATCCTACTCAAAGCGACGCCATAAAAGTCGGGGCCACTCTGGAACTTCCCGATCCAGGGACCTTGTGGTACTTTTTAAAGTCTCCTCCAAAGACAACTTGCCGACTTGTAAAAAGGAAAGGCTTGATCCTCATGAAGAGACATTCCTCTCCCACGTGCTTTGGGGACCATAGATATTAATAAGTCTGAGTTCCTGTCCCTTCATGAGAACATCCAGGATCAGACACCTCCCAATTTCGAGCTCAATAACCCTCCTGCTTTCTACCTCTGCGGTAAAAAGGACCGCCACCCCGGCATATGGCTCGGCTGCAAGAGACCAGTATGAAGGCGGGGGCGGTTTGATCTTCTCCCTGGCGGCTGCAGGGGACTTGTCTGTCCTCTTACCTTCAGTGCCTTTGTAGGAAGCAGAGTTTGCTGACTCCACAGATCCTTCATTCTTCCAGGTGAGAGCAGGGGCTGCTGTAGCTTGATCTTCACTGCTCACATAGCTGCCTTTCCTGCTCAGTTGTTCTCCTCTGCTTCTGCTGCTGTTACCAGAGCTGCCACGGGCTGGTTGCGGTGCATCCCGACCCCCCACCAGCCTATCCTGGGGGACCGGGGGCTTTTTGTTGTTGTTCCCCTTCATCCAGCAGCACAGCTCCCCCATAAGCAAGGAGCATGCACGCTGAATTCCAGGGAAGCACGAGTGAACGCAGGAAACAGCTCACAGGAAACCTCTGCGGACTGCTGTGAGAACTGCACATACAGAGCTGCACTCACTATTGTGCTGGTGCAGTCACTGTATACATTACATTACATATCCTGTACTGATCCTGAGTTACATCCTGTATTATACCCCAGAGCTGCGCTCACTATTCTGCTGGTGCAGTCACTGTGTACATACATTACTTATCCTGTACTGAACCTGAGTTACATCCTGTATTATGTCTTAGAGCTGCACTCACTATTCTGCTGGTGCAGTCACTGTACATACATTACTTATCCTGTACTGATCCTGAGTTACATCCTGTATTATCCTCCAGAGCTGCGCTCACTATTCTGCTAGTGCAGTCACTGTGTACATACATTACTTATTCTGTACTGATCCTGAGTTACATCCTGTATTATGAAAAAACTTTGAGACTCTCGGTTCACATATTTTGATCAAAAGATGTTTAAGCTGCCCACGACTTTCAACGTGATCTCAAAATCGGGCAGTCCTATCCTATCTTTACCTCTCAATTGAGCCAATCAGGCCTCCCACCGGGTCAACCGACCTCCATTAATTCAGAGAGAAAAAATAAAAAAAAACCCAACCTGCAAGCTGCCCTTCTTATGAACAGCCTGTGAGAGTGGGCGGGACAGAAACCCAAAATGGAAGCACCCCTTCCTTCTCATATAGGTTAAAATCAATGTACACCAAGTATAACATATGTTTCTGCACACAAAAAACATCTCTGAAAAAAACGTATGCAAACCTGGGTGCCACTGGCAGGGCTGCGGCACACATGTAATTATACATGTACACACACAGACCGCCGCCAGCGGCTCATTACTGAAAAAAGGGCAATATACTACGTCGAAATCCCTAAAGAAGCATTTATGCTATCTATACTACATTAAAAAACTTTGAGACTCTCGGTCTCAAAGTTTTTTCACACAAAAAAAAAAAAAAAAAATTTCAAAAAAAGTTTTTTCATGTATGATAGATAGCATAAATGCTTCTTTAGGGATTTCCACGTAGTATACATCCTGTATTATACTCCAGAGCTGCGCTCACTATTCTGCTGGTGCAGTCACGTACATAACAACTTATCCTGTACGACCCTGAGTACATCCTGATTATACTAAGCTGCATCACTATTCTGCGGTGCAGCACGTACATACTTTACTTATCCTGTACTGATCCTGAGTTACATCCTGTATTTACCCAGAGCTGCACTCACTATTTCTGGTGCAGTACGTACATACATTATTACCCTGTTTGATCCGAGTTTACTCCTGTATTACTCCGAGCTCACCATATTTGCTGGTGCAGCACTGTCAACTTTTACTTATCCTGTATGTCCTGAGTTACATCCTGTATTAACTGCAGAGCGCACTCACTACCCTGGTGCAGTCCTGTGTACATAATTACATTACTTATCCGTACTGATCGGGCTACATCCTGTTTATCCCCAGAATGCACTCACTATCCGGGTGCAGTCACTGTGTACATAATTATTTACTCGTACTGATCCTGAGTTCACCTTATTATACCCCAAGCTGCGCTCACATTCTGCGGTGCAGTAGTCCCCGGAGTCGATTGCTAAGGTCTTAACAATGACTTAGGTTTTAAACAACCGGCTTAAAAACCCCGACTGGAGTCCGCGGAGTCGATTGCAAAAACCTTTATCAACTGATTTGAGCTGACCTTAAAAACCGGGCTTAACAACTGTTAGCGACTTCACAACGCAGAAATTATGTGTCCCCCATAAGGGAAAAAAGGGGTCCCCCATAAGTTAACCCCCTTATGGGTGGTTATAACTTTAATATCTCCAGTGGAAGGGTTTTAATTTTCTCCCAGCGGGTATATAGGCTTTAGGGACCCCCCATGGGTTATAGGAAAGTTATGGATCCCCATGGGGTTATAGGCGGGTTTTAGGTCCCCCAGCAGGTATATAGGCAAGTTAGGGACCCCCACAGTATATAGGCAAGTTAGGATCCCCCAGGGGGTATATGGGCAGGTTTAGGCCCCCCAGCGGTATATGGGCAGGTTTGGGTCCCCCACAGGTATAAGGTAGGTTTGGGCCCCCCCGCAGTATATAGGCGGGGTTTAGGTCCCCCAGCGGGATATAGATAGTTTTGGCCCACAGCACTTAATTTGGGTGTTATAGCATAGTTCCCAACTTTCGAAATGAAAAGCAGAGAAGTACGCCGCCGCGGAAAAAAATTTGCATGGCACGCCCACTTTTGGTAGGCCACCCCCCTTTCAAAAGCCACACCACTCCACCTAACTGCATAAGGTTTTTTGGAAGAAACCCCGGAGATGCCCTTATACCGGGAGTAGCCCCCCATAACCAGGATGCCCCTAACAGGCCGGTAGAGCCCCTTGACCCAAAGTGACCCCTCTGTAGCCAGGAGAGCCAAATTTTAGCCAGGTAGATCCCCCCTTTTTCCCCGGGTGGTGCCCCCCTTTGCCCAGCCAGGTAGGGCCCCCATGTCAGCCAGGTAGGTGCCCCCTTGGGTCAGCCAGGTTAGGTGCCCCATCTTTTGCCAGGTGGGGCGCCCCTCTTTTTGCCGGGTAGTCCCCCCCATTGTTTGCCGGGTAGGGCCCCCTCTTTGCCGGGGTATGCCCCCTCTTTTGCAGGTAGTGCCCCCATCTGTTACCGGTAGTCCCCCTCTGTTGCCGGGTAGATGTCCCCTCTTTGCCAGGTAGTGCCCCCTTTTCCCGGGTATGCCCCCTGTTGCCAGGTTAGTTGCCCTCTCTTTTTTGCCGGGTAAGCCCCCTAAAGAATAAAAAAAATAATAAAATCCACTTACCTTCCCGGCCCTGCAGCGTGGCCAGCCCCCTGCCCGATCTTTCAGGGGAGGGGGAATGAAGAAACCGCGCTAAATCCCCTGCACCGCGCGTCATTTCCCCCCTGCCCTTTGACCTGTATGTAGGGCCAAAACACCGGCGCCGACATACAGGGAAGGAGGGGGGGGGAGCGATCCCTCCTGCCTCCTCCCCGCACAGGGGGGACCGCGGGCGGGTGAGCGGCCGGCGGCCGCTTCACCCGCCTTAGGGGCGGGCCCCGGCGCAAGAGTACGACCACGCTACTCTTGCCCGCGGTAATTTAAAGGACCCCCCGCCCCCTCAGGCGGGGGAGGAAAGCCAACTCCCCCGGGGGGGGGGGCAGGGCCCCCAAAAACGGGGGCCCCCCGCCCCAAAAACGGAGAGTTGGTTAGGCTTATAGGCCTCACAGCCAAAATTTAGGTAGATTATTTCCCTCCCTGCCTATATAATAAAAATACCACCCCTGCACATTAACTTAGAAAATAGCACCCCCCCCTGCACATATGACAGTGATAAAGCCCCCTCCCTGCAAATAAACAATAATAAAAGCATCCCTCCCCGCACATATAAAAAAAGATAATACCCCCCCCCCGCACATTAACTAGATAATAGCATCCCCCCCTGCAAATATAACATTAGATAACAGCCCCCCTCCCTGCAATATAACTAGATAATAGACCCCCTCCCTCACAATAACAAAGATAAACCCCCCCCCTCACATAAACATAGAAATGCCCCCCCCCCCGCACTATACAGTAAAACACCCCCCTCCCGCACATTAACAATAGATAATAGCCCCCCCCCGCACATTAACAATAATAAAGCATCCCTCCCCGGGGGATATACAGAGATAATAGCCCCCCCCCCTGACATTGAAGTAGATAAAGCCCCCCCCTGCACTATAACAGAAGATAATAGCCCCCCTCCCTGCCCAAATATAACAAAAGATAATAGGCCCTCCCCAAAATATAACATTACATAACCCCCCCCTCCCTGCACATATAACAATAGTAACAGCCCCCTCCCTGCAAATTAAAAAATAGATAATAGCCCCCTCCCTGCACATTAAAAAATAACTTAATTGCCCCCCTCCTGCAATATAAAATAGTAAAAGCCCCCTCCCGCACATAAACAAAGATAAAACCCCCCCCCCCCTGCACATAAACAATAGATAAAGCCCCCCTCCCCGCACATAAAACATAGTAACAGCCCCCCCCCCCCGCACATATAACAATAGAAACACCCCCCTCCCTGTATTAAAAGTAATAACACCCCCCCCCTGCCATATAACAATAATAAAGCCCCCCTCCCTGACATAAAACAATGGGTAATACCCCCCTCCCTGCAATATAACAGTAATAATAGCCCCCCCCCTGCACATATAACATTTGATATTAGCCCCCTCCCCCGCACTTAACAGTAGATAAAAGCCCCCTCCCTGACATATAACAAAGAAATACCCCCCCCCACATAGACAGAGTAAAAGCCCCCCCCCGCCAATAACAGTAGATAAAAAGCCCCCCTCCCCACATATAACAAAAATAATACCCCCCCTCCCCGCAATATAACAGTAGATAATAGCATCCCCCTCACGTATAACATAGATAATAGATCCCCCCCTGCCTAACATAGATAATAGCATCCCCCCCCGCACATATAAAATAATAACACCCCCCTCCCTGCACATAAAATAGATAACAGCCCCCCTCCCTCACATATAAAATAAAACACCCCCCTCCCCCACTTAACAGTAGATAATAAAACCCCCTCCTGCACATATAACAGTAATAAAAGACCCCCCCTGCCATATAACAATAGATAACAGCCCCTCTCCCGCACATAAAAATAGATAACAGCCCCCCTCCTGCACATATAACATAGATAACACCCCCCCCCCTGCACAAAAACAGTAGATAAAAGCCCCCTCCCCGCACATATAACAAAGAAATGACCCCCCCCGCACATATAACAATAGATAAAGCCCCCTCTCCCGCACATTAACAAAAATAAAAGCCCCCCCCCCTGCACATATAACGTAATAAAGCCCCCCTCCCTGCACATTAACATAAAAATAGCCCCCCCCCTGCACATATAACAATAGATAATAGACCCCCCGCATAATAGCGCTAATTAAAATAATACCCGACAGCACTTACCTGCCCGCTCCCCGCCGCTGTGCTGTCGGTGCTCCCGGTCTTTTTTTCGCTGCGACCACCAGGGCCCCCGCCGGGCAGCGGAAAAGACGCGACCCCCTGGCGTGCACATCCTACGCGGCCACAATACTCCGCGGAGCTCTCTGCTCCCCTGAAGCAACTAACTGTAAAGTCGCCGGGGGGACGCACAACAGTTAGCCCCCACCCCGGCCCCTCGTAAGGGCCTAAACCCTAACCCATAGCTTTGCGATGGTACGCTTGACCCTAAAGATCGGGGGCGGGGGGCGTATAGCGGCCCGCCGGGGGGCTATGGTGCAGTCACTGTGTCATACATTATTATTTTGACTGACCTGATTTTCATCCGTATTATACCCAGAGCGCACTCACTATTTGCTGGGGGCAGTCACGTCATAAATTATTATCCTTATGAACCCAAGTTACATCCTTATTATACCCCCAAACTGCACCCATTCTCGGTGCATCCTGTACATACATTACTTTTTTGTCTGAACCTGAGTTACATCCTGATTATACTCCAAGCTGCACTCCTATTCGCTGGGGCGTCACGACTAATTACTTTTCCGTACTGATCCTGAGTTACATTCTTATTTTTTTATAAAAATTTTAAAAACATAACAATAAATAAATACAAAACTTCACCGAAAAAAATGAAGCCCAAAAACAGGAAATGCCCTCATCACGGGTTTTTAAAAACACCGGTCCAGACCAACACTCACCCCCCACAAAGCCCAAATTTTACAATATTACATACTAAAATACAATAAAAATTTACACCCAATGCCCCGGCCCGGTTTTTCATACAAAAAGAAAAAAAAAAAAGAAAAAGAAAAACCTAACCGCACACCACAAATTTATTTATTTTTTCCCACCAACAAACCAATAACCCCCCCAAAAAAAGAAACCCAACACCAGCACACCACCATTTTTTTTTTTTTTTGGCCCTGAATGCCCGCATCCATCCCCCAAACACGTTAACGGACGTCCTGAATCAGTCCGGATTTTTTTGGGCTTTTTTTTTTTTTCCCCAAAATTCCCAAAAATCCCATAAACCCAAAATTTTAACAAAACCTTCTCCTTTTCCCCCCCACCCAAACCCAACCTTAAACCCAATCCCCCCAAAAATATATACTATACAAAATATACAAAATATACAAGCTACAAGAATATATACAATACAATGAAACAAACACATATTCAGACTGTTTCAGCCCACACCACCCAGAAAGCCAATTTTCGGGCCGGCAAGCCTATAATCCCACACAGCCCACCAAAACAAAAATCTTACAGTGCAGAATCAGCCACCACCGGGAAGGGAGAACGACAAGCTGGGGAAACGCCAAAAGCCCCTCCAATGGAAAGAGGCTCCCCTTTCCCCCCGACCTCTCGTAACTCCAGAAAACCCGCACCTTCACACAGGTCACCGAGAATGTTCCTAACCACCTCATCCACGGGGAGGATTTTCTGCTGCGTCGATACTAAGCACCGCGCGTGCCACGTGTAGTAACTAACCACTAAGCTAACTAGAAATAACGGCTCCGGTCCCCGACCTCCCCGGTTGGTCTGAATGCTCCATAAAGGCCCATTCCGCCAGGGCCGTCTTAAACAACAAATTTTGGGCCCCTGGGCAGAGCTGTGCACTGGGCCCCCAACCAGGCCCACGCAGCAGCTCCCCCAAGTTATATAAAATGCTGCATGACTGGTCGGGGGGCACAGATGGCTGTCCATGACCCTTATAGCCCCACCATCATGTGGGTCACCATCTGTGCCCCCAGGCCAGACCACGGGAGTAATTTATATAAACTAGGGCTAGCGCGTGGTCTGGCCTGTGGGCACACATTAAGTCATGGGAACTTCTGCTTGAAGCCAGCCATCCTGAACCAGTGTCCCCGTCCCCCAGAGTCTCTCTTATCATATAGTAATGGCCGGCCACATAGCAGTTACTTACGATGAGAGACCTGGGGACAGTGAACACGGGTCAGGATGCTGGCTGCCACAAGAAAAGTTACATGATGTTCATGTCACTGTCCCCACCCCCCAAAATGGCCGTGTCACTGTCCCCCACCCATTTGGCCGTGTCACTGTCCCCCACCCTATGGCCGTTCACTGTCCCCCACCCATATGGCCGTGTCACTGTCCCCCACCCATTGGGCCGTCAGTCCCCCACCCCCTTTGGCCCAAATCCCCCTGTCCCCCCACCCAATGGCCAAGTCACGTCCCCCACTCTTTGGTCCC
>JAODAL010032921.1:0-46261 GCA_025379985.1 Phyllomedusa bahiana | reverse complement strand
CTAAAGCTAAGGTTGTATATGGCAATTAGCACAGTTGAGTCAGGATGGCTGCTTGGTGTGAATTCTGGCGGGTCTTTTATGTCCCCGCCTCCTCCCCCTCACCTCTTAGAGACTTTACTGATAAAAATGTCCAGCTGCCTTCAACCTTGCCCCCTCCTCGCTGACCTCTATGTTGGTTTGTGATAAAACCTGGATCGCTTCTTCAGGACTTTCTCCCTTGAAACGGAGCTCTCAGCACCTCTCCCCTCGTGCCTGTCCTGCTGCTGTTGAGCTGAGAAAGGTGGGGGCGACCTCCTCCTCCTCCTCTCTGTGCCGGAATGGATCCCGCTGCTTACGGGCTGTCGGTGCTCACAAGGCTTGCTGCCTGGGGGTTGAGTGGGGGCTGCGAGGTCACTGCTCCTCTCCTCTGACTCCCAGTCACGTACTGGTGGCTTTTGGCTGATAAGAGTGCAGCTATATCAGCGGTGGCAGCGGAGCGCACGGACCTAGCTCCCTCTCACATCAGCGTTGGACCCGGAAGTCCAGACAATACATTTTGAGGATAACCACGTTCAGCAAACCTCTCCCGTAACACAGCTGCTTCCCTTTTACAGGACTGTAGTGTAGAACAATTAGGCCGTGTGCGAATGTATTGTCCCTTTGGGATTCCCCTGCGTAAGGGAAAAGGATGGAAGCTCTCCCATCTCAGTAGGCTATTGCCTTCTGTAGGCTGCCGGAATAAGGAGGTTTCCAAGCCACCATTTAGATTTTTCTTAATGAGTACCTCTAAAAAGACGAGCTCTGATTCACTGACCACTAATATAAACCTAAGACCGATGTTATTAATATTAAGATTGTCAACAAATTGATGGAAAGATACAACAGACCCTGACCAAAAATCACAATATCATACGACCCCAGTATACAATGTTCTCATAGACCTGCTGATGTTTTTCAGAGAAGACCAAAGTACTCTCCACCCAGCCCAGGAAGAGGTTTGCGTATGAGGGAACACAGAGGCTCCCCATAGCCGTCCCCCTGAGCTGGTGGAAGTAGCGTCCATTAAAGAGAAAGAAGTTATGTGTCAGTACAAACCGTAGTAGTTTCAAAACAAACTGATTATGTTCCACTAGAAAATTACTACGAGTCTCCAAAAACGACTGCACCGCGGTTAAACCAGCCTCATGTGGAATTGAACTACCCAGGGATTCCACGTCTATACTATACAGTAATACGTGTGGTTCTAAGATCATTCCCTCTAACTTGAGGAGAAGATCCGAGGTGTCCATAATGAAGGACGGTAACGATGTAACAAACGGATACAGTATACGGTCAATATATGTACTGACATTTTACACCAGACACAATAGGTCTGCAACGAAGGGGATTAAGTCCTTTATGGACTTTGGGTAACCCATAAAAGGTGGCAATTTGTGGTGCCTTGGGCAGCAAGAACATGAACTCATTTGGGTCAATCAGTTCCTGGGCCATTGCCTCCTTCAAGATTTGTATTTTGGCGTCATTGTGAGTCGTGTCTTATTACTATGGTGCGCCTCATAAGAGGCGCATGCTATTAACCATATATATTTGCTTTTGGGTGCTTGTGCTTCACCCCCGATGCGATTCGCGCCTTATTATTATGGTGCGCCCTTTATTAGGCGCCAATATATGCGGCATTGGGTTACCATGGCTTCCAATTTTGTTTATCCATTTCGGGATCCTATTTGGCCTCGCGGCGCCTGCGCATTGCTTTACTATGACACTGACTCTTCATGCTGCTTTTGCGGCTTGCGGCGCATGCGCGGTGCCCTCTTCCGGACGCCGATGTTCCGCATTGCTATTTAAGTACGGACTTCTCATGTGTTTGTTTCCCTGCTTTTTTCTATTTATCATTTGCAAGATAATCTGTCACTGCTTGTGCAGGACTTAAAGTGACTGGGACATTAGTACTTCCAATTTCCTATTCAAGGGACGTAAGCATATAATTTGTATCTAATTTGTTTGCTTATATGTGGAATTCATTGCGGCAATTTTCTTTTGTATCCTCTTTTCCCTGATGAACCCATGTTATGTATGGGAGAAACATGTTGGAATATGGTTGCTGTTTGTATACATGTGATTTAAGGAGTTGCTGTATATGTGTTTTTTCTGTCTATGGTTGTTTTTGTTAGTCCCAGTTTTGGTTTGTATATTTAGGGGTATGTATGTTATTTTGTTTCTAGTCCGTACAATACGTTTTTGGTAGGGTGTTCCTGTGCGTGGTCGCCCCTTTTGGGGGGGGAGGTGCTCCGTTTTCGGTACTCCAGTATCTCTGAATTATTTTTGGTTTATTTTTAATATCATTATTAAAGGTTATATTTTAGATGTATATCTGCACCCATAGGCATTTATTCTTTCTGTATTTTTTGTTTAAATCTGTGAACTAAGAATCTCAAAGTTTTTTCATGTATTGTAGATAGCATAAATGCTTCTTTAGAGGTTTCCATGTATTTGTCAAAATTGACTCTAACCCCATCTCTAGGTTGGACAAGGTTAGAGTCTGTATAGGTCTTAAGTGTTTAACTTACCTTTTAGCATCACTCTGAGTCCTTCAATGCTCCAGGCCTTTCATTGCTCCCGCCGCGCCATTACTTCCGGTGTGACTGACTAGCATGACTTCCTGTTCATCTAAATCACCCCTATGTTTTGGGATCTGGAATTGATATGCACAATGTCTGAAGTCACGCCTGATGTCATTCCTGCGTTCCATGACATAAGGATAACCTAGGGAAACCGGAAGTGATGTCAGATGGCCATACTAGAAGTGATACCACAGCAAGAGTAATTTGAGGCTGGAATGTTCATTAAGCCCTAAACCCCTAAACACAAAAAAAGAACCTCATACTAAGCGAGGGTTAGGGAATTGAATTAGACACAGGGATATGGTCAGAGAAAAAAAAATTTGTTTAGAAGTCTTAAACCCAAATTTTTTTACACAAGTTCAACTGATCTAGTGTCAAACTAAACAGGGTCCTATTTGAGCAACCCTTTTGTGATTAAATATATTGCTACTTACTGGTTTGATAGTTATACTAATAAACTAAATGAAATTTCCATGATAGATTATTTTTAAAAGAAAAGTTTGTAGTTATTGTAGCTTAAAGAACATGGCAGCATGTGAAAAAAATAATAACAACATGATTATAAAGATTTCTGCTTTGAAACAAAATTAAAACTAGAACAAATAATTTTACTATGTAAAATAAATGACTTAAGGATTAAGCCATGGGTTAAACAAACTGTGTAACCCCAGAGACATAAGTTGTGAATTAAATATCTTGTATGCATCACCAGGAAAAACACAAGGAGCAATACAATTTTTTTCTTCATGCTATTGTACACTAAATTCTGTTTTGAACCCCCAGTAAATTTTACATTTTGGAAAAATGTCTTTCCTATAGAGAGCTTAAAATACTCCCACCTTAATATCATGCAGGGAAAACAGCCTCATTGGAACTTTACAGAAGACGGATTTGCTGTGTAAGGTAATGGCAACCATTGTGCGATACGGCTGATATAATTTAAACAGATAATGACTATACTATATAAGAGCACAGTTTTGTGGCATGCTCATGCATTTGCTTTATTTGCTGCCACCTATTCTGCTCTTTACTAAGAGACAGAATAGCAGGAAAACTGACTAGTGAAATTTGAATAATGCATATGGATTATCATCTAGAGCCTTAAAGAACAGCTAGTACTTTTCTAGCTATTTTAACTATCCACAGTGTTATTTCCAATCAAATATACAATAGGTACTCTCTTTTTCAATACAGTAACGCTCAGCATGCCCTGTAACAAATATATGCCCAATAAATATGAACAATTACGGTGTTAATTGAATGCTGATTACAGATGTGCCCGCCTTTACCAACAATAGAAAATATTTAGGACAAGCAACCCTAGTTCTATCCAGAAACAAAGCTTTATTAAATGTATTTAAGCACAAAGAAACAGGATCTCAGGTAACAAATCTCATAAATACAAAAACCAAATAAATGGTGTAAATGCTAAAATCCTATCGTTTTTAAAGCGAAGAGAGTAGCCAGATTCAGTCCTAGATCCAAAATAGATAAATAGCATAAGGAACTCTTATGCTGCAACACCAACTTAAAGAGTACAAATGTTCTTATTGAAATTGCAAAATCCGTCCAGGCTTTTCAGTTTTTCGAACGATCAGATGTCTCCAGTAAGCACAGTCTTCCTTACAAGGAAACATCCTAAAGATATGGAAAATAAAAGGAACACAGTGTAGACTGAGATATTAAATTGGCTTTTATTTATATTCACAAACATGGAATAAAATAAAAAAAATTAAAGCACATTATATGCCATCTCTTCAAGTCGAAGCCCAATATAGGGTTTTGCTTTAGGGCATGTTGTGCACAGATGTAAATAGCAAATATTTTTAGTCCAAAATTAAAAATATAACAAGAGCTCAAGGTAATCAGGCGGCACCGACACCCATGAAAATTTACTCGATAGAACCCTTTGTGTCCCCATAAAACAACCCAAACAATATATCCAATTTCAGTGGTGCTCAGCTTCAAATAGAAAAGTCCCAATGATTATCCAAGTGGTAAAGAATATAAGCGGCACTCACCAATCTTCTTCTTTGTAAAGATTGATTATAAACACTCACGTTATATGGGAAACAAGCACATCCACCTCAGCCTACGGCCATTTCGCGCACTGACTAGCGCTTTCTCAAGGCATGACGGGAGGAAGCAAATCCATGCCTCTTAACACTCCCAAAGTACCCTTCACCTGCTGGTACAAATTCACCAATGTGCACATACATCTAAAAACATTATAAAAACACAGACAAATCATTCCTGTCATTTAAACCTAGAGGTCCAAGTGCCTCTGTTTTCAGTATCCACTTTGATTCTGCTTGTAAGAGTCTCGTATGTCTATCTACATTAACTCCTGCTGATGTTATACGTTCAATACCTGCAAAACGAATTACTGAGGTATCGCCCCCGTGTTCATTACATATATGGTTAATAAAACGTGGAACTCCTTTCCCTGTTTTAACTGAATAGATGTGTTCCTTTATCCTTTTATATAATGGTCTGATGGTCTTTCCGATATAATAGCGATTACATGTGCACCAAATAGCATATACTACATAGTTGGATTTGCATGTCATAAAATCCTTAACTATGTGTCTTATGGGACCTAGAAAAATTATTTTATCTTTCACTATTTTTGAGCATAAAGTACAGTTACCGCAGCTATGGTTTCCAGTTGGATACAACTTTGCAACCAATTTTATCCTTCCTTATTTCCACAAATTTACTGTTTACCAATTTGTCCCCGTAGATTTTTACACCTCCTAAACGATATTAACGGGGGATGTGTCACTTTATCTCCTAAATCACTGTCCGCTGTCAACATATGCCAATGTTTTCTGATCGAATTTTTCACCAGTTCTGATAAATTGCTATGTTCGAAATTAAAAACAAATCTATCTACGTTCTTTCTTTTCTACTTCCTTGAAAAATCAATTTCTTCCTATCCTGATTTTTTGTTTTTTTAAAAACGCCTGAGATAACCCCTTTTTCATAATCCTCTTTTTTCTAAATCTTTCCATTAATTCAACTGTTTTTCCAAAAAACCCCCTATTCATGTTGTTGCTCTCATTTAAAAATTCCCCAATGGGAGATTTTTTTACTATGTGGGATGAAATTTTCCCCACATAAAACAGTGAATTCGTTGCGAGGGGGTTTTCTATACCTTTTTTTTTAAATCCCCTACACTGTAAAATTTCAACATGAATACACTACACTATCACCTCCAAAAGTTTGCTGAATGCAATATTAAAACCTCATTTTTTGTTAAATTTTTAAATAAAGTTTTTAAACAATTTCTTACCTACCATATAATCAACACATCATCATGAATCTTGACCGTGTTTAATATTTGACATGGGGTTTTTATTTAAAATGTATTGCTTTTCCCATATCCAAAAAATTTAGCCAGAATGGCCTACCGGCGCCCCATGGGGGTTTCCGGTACTTGAATGTACCCATTGATTGCCAAACATAATGCATATGTTCCAAAAAAAAATTTTAAAAATTCACATAGATTTTCTAGCTGACCATCCATTAGATTTTTCCCAAAAAATTTTTTATTGCTCTTGCCATCTTCAGTGCAATACGGTGTAAAGATGACAACACAATGGTTGCCTACTGTACCCCGTACCCACCTGGAACTTTCTAATTGTTGCAAAAATTTTTTTGTACGAGCAAATCAAAAACCAAATAAATGGTGAATGCTAAAATCCTACGTTTTTAAGCGAAGAGATACCAGATTCATTCCAGATCCAAAATAGAAAAATACATAAGGAATCTTATGGCTGAAACACCAACTTAAAGAGTACAAATGTTTTTTATTAAAATTGCAAATCCGCCCAGGTTTTTTCAGTTTTTGAACGATCAATGTCTCCAGTAAGCACAGTCTTCCTTAAAAGGGAAACCTCCTAAAGATAGGGAAAAAAAAAGGGGAACACAGTGTAGACTGAGATATAAATTGCTTTTATTTATATTCACAAACATGGAATAAAATAAAAAAAATTAAAGCACATTATATGCCATCTCTTCAAGTCGAAGCCCAATATAGGCTTTTGCTTTAGGGCATGTTGTGTAAATAGCAAATATTTTTAGTCCAAAAGTAAAAATATATTGAGACCCCCCCAAAAAATACATATAAAAACCCAATGTTGCACACAATATTATTGTTTTTTGATAAAAACATATTAAAAAAAAAAGTTTGTTTAGAGTTTAAATGCAAAAAAAAAAATTTTAAGTTATAAAACAAAAAAAAATTTTTTGTACAAAAAATAAAATACAGTATAACACCCAAAGATGACATTGTCATAATAAATAGCAACCAAAGGTTATTGTTATAATAAATATGCTGACCAAACCTTAAGGGGGACATGTATGAAAACTGTCTAGGTCTTAGACTTTCTTTGTTGCCCATAACAACAAATTGGAGTTCCCCTTTAATTTTTTTTAGTTCACTATATGAAATGAAACGGGAACTCTGATTGGTTGCTGTAGGAAACAAGGAAAGTCTTAGACCCAGACAGTTTTCATGCATGAGGAACTAAAAGTTTTAACAACCGCAAACAGATTACAAATTGTTACAACACTATAGTATTGTTTGTACTATGTTTCTTATGATTTTCTTTAACTTTAGGATGTTTCCATATAAAGAAGAATGTGCTTATTGGAAACTTCTGATCATCCAAAAAAACTGAAATTAGTGTGAACTTAAATAAGAACGTTTACAGTGGGTACGGAAAGTATTTAAACATCTTTAAATTTTTCACTCTTTGTTTCATTGCAGCCATTTGGTTAGAATCAATAAGTTAATTTTTTTGCTCATTAATGTACACTGTGCATCCCATCTTTAAAGGAAAAAAACAGAAATGCAGATTTTTTATAAATTTTTAAACAAAAAAACTAAAATATCACATGGTTAAAAGTATTCAGACCTTTGCGTGACCTCATATTTAACTCACATGCTGTCCATTTCCTTATACTTCCTTGAGATCCTGTTTTTAATAAAACGATTGGATTTGTTTAGGAAAAAGGCACACACCTGTCTATATAAGACCTACAGCTCACAGTGCATGTCAGAGCCATAAGTCTAGGAACTCCCCAAGGGAAAACTCAGAGACAAATGTGGCAAGGCACAGTCGGGCCATATTAAAAAATAATTTCTGCACTCTAAAATTTTCCCCTAAGAGTAACAGTGGCCCCCATAATCCTTAAAAGGGGAAAGAAGTTTGGACGACAACAACTCTTCCCGCCCGGGTCGTCCAGCCAAACTAAGCAATCGGGGGAAAGAGCCTTGGTCAAAAGGGGAAAAGAAGAACCCCAAGATTACTGTGGCTGGCTCCAGAGAGCAGTGAGGAGATGGGAAAATTTTCTACAAAGTCAATATCACAGCAGCCCTGCAGCAGTCGGTGTTTAGGGCAGGTGTTCGAGGAAGCCTCTCCTCATGCAAGACATATGAAGCCGCATACATTTTTGCAAAAAAATGCAAAAAGGACCCCCAATTTTATAAGAATAAGCCAAAAAAGAAGTTGTTTTTTGGGTTTTAATTGTAACGGCATTTTGGGAGAAAACCAACACTGTCATCCCCGCTCAATAAAAACCCCCAACAGGAAACATGGTGTGCTATGAGGGTTTTTTTTCAGCTGCAGGGACAGGGTGACGGTTAAATTAAAGGAAAGATGATGGGGCCCAAAAGTAAAAGGTTTATCCGAATAAAAACCCTTCCAACGCTCTGGAATCTGACGGGGCCCAAAGGTTCTTTTCCCAACAAGCCAATGCCCCTAACACACAGCTAAAACAACAAATCAGTGCTTCAGAAAAAACTCTGTGACCATTCTTGACTGACCCAGCCAGGCCCCGACCTAAAACCCCCAATTTACCCATATAAAAATGAAAAAAAGGGCGGGGACTCACCAACCCAGCAAAAACCTCCCTTTTTTCACATAAGGGGCTTTGAAATAACATCAGACGATGGCCCCAAAACGCCTAAACCCAATTGAGCATCTCGGGAACTTGAAAAAGCTGTCTATCACGTTCACCCCTCCAACGTGAAAGGGAAATTGAAGGGTCTACAAGGAAGAATGGCAGAGGGTCCCCAAATCAAATGTGAAAAACTTTTTGCATCATTTCCCCAAAAACTCATGGGTGTTTAGCTCAAAAGGTGCTTCTACTCAAATGAGCAAAAGGGTCTGAATACTTAAGACCTGTAATATTTCAGTTTTTCTTTTTAATAAATTTGAAAATATATTCACTTCTGGTTTTCTCCTTTCAAAATGGGGGGCAGAGTGTACAATTTTTCAGCAAAAAAAATGAACTTTTTGATCTTTCCAATGCTGCAATGAAACAAAGGTGAAAAATTTAAAGGAGTCTGAATACTTTCCGTACCCATTGTATACTCCTCTAGTTGGCGTTGCATCATAAGAGTCATTTATGATTAATAAGTAGATATGCTAATCATAAATAAATTCTTTCTTGAGATAGACCCAATGCTATAGTTAAGTTTCTCTTATTTCTTTCTGGGCCCACGTCATCTCTCCCACCAATCCATCCCGTATATTGTTCACCTATTTGCTAAAATGGAAGGACAGCAAAAATTTATAAGAAAAAAGATTATCCAGTTTTGTTTTTGTTACCAAAAAAGTAAAAAAACTAGTATATTAGGTTAACTCCAAGCTTATTGTCACGGATCACGGCCGTGCCCCCGTGTCTGGGTCCCTTGGGTCCCTGTGCGGGGCTTACAGCGGCTGTGTCTTTGTACTCTGTACCCGCCTGGCCCCCGCCTCCACCCGGCCCCATTTTCCCCCGTGTTCCATTCACTTGGGGTTCCTCAGCGTGGGCGCCCTCCAAAGGGGGCGGCACTATCTTTTGTAAAATTAAAAAGCGGGCCTTCCCGTTCCCGCCCCCGTGACCCGTACCTTTGCCTTCATAAGGAACTTCCCCCCGTACTCTGGGTCAGTTCGTTGGTTTACCCTTAGCTAGACCTCTGTTGCTGAAACTCCTCTAGTTAACCCCTGGTTTCCGTGTTCTGCGAAGCTTTTCGAAATTCGCATTTATCCCCCGCTGCCGGCACCTGTTTCTCTGCGGGTTTCCTGACTATTCCTACTCCATTACCTGCTTACTCCCGTCGCTGCACCGTCAGCTAATTCTCTGATACCTGGCCCCTGCCATCTGTTATCACCCCGGGACTGTCATAAGTTTAACGCTTCACCCTCCGTTTTCCATCACCAGGTCCAGTCCACACTTCGGTACCCACCGGAGTGACCATCTGTGCCCGTGGGGGGCCCTGTGGGTCCATCATAACCGACTTTCCACCTCCCTGGTTTGAATCGTGACAGTACGAAAATGACCTTTTCAATATGGATCCCCCCGGAGTGACTCTACCTGCCTAGTAGCTGTAAAACAACCGTCCCTGTCACGCACTGGACACTTTCTTTCCCGAAACTACAGTTCCGCACGTCTGGATGAAGTTTCATCTGTACTGGGACCTACACCACTCCGCCACCCGCTGTGGTTCCACCCCCTGCTGCATGTCCATCCCCCCTGCACCGCCCCTGCCTGCCCGTTACTTCGGAGACCCCCCACGTGTCACGATTTTATCAAACGTGTACCCAAAACGCGAGGTTCCCGGCCACCAGTTCCCTTTACGAGCCAGGGGGCATTTTCATACCTGCTCTCAGGTAAAACCTTTTTTGGGGGGGGGGGTGCCCACCCCTCGGGGGGGAGACGGATCCGCTGCAGGGGACATCCAAATTTTTTGCGCCTTCCGGAAAATTTTAAACAACCTGTGTGCAATACCTCCCCGCCCTGCTCTGTATTTTCCCGTCAAACAAATGAACTTGGGCCGTATGCCATCCAGTTTCTACCCTGGGTTCGAACTTTTCTTGGAACAACGACCCTTGTTGCTGCCTTCTGGGGGGGCTCGCTGGGATACGAGGATGAACGGGCTGGTCGTGACCTACCAGTACTGGACGACCTCATTGCTCTGGCTACCAGATTCGCTACGTTTTTGGGGAAAGAGAGTGAGCTTCCGCTGCAGTACATGCCTTTCCCATCCTCGCAAGCCTTTTGCTTCGCCTTGTTCCTGCACCCCCAAGTCTACCTCACCAGGCACCTGTGTTCCCTCAAGATGTCCCTATGGAGGTGAATCATGCTCATCTAAGCCTGGAGGAACGCACTCGCAGGCGCGGTCTGAACCTGTCTCTATACTGTGGCAGTCCCAAGCACTACCTGAAAAACTGCCCAGCTCGCCCTGCTGCGCCTCAGTGCCATGGTGTTGTGGGTGAAGTGTCTTTGAATAAAGATGCCTTAGCTCCTCGTCTGACCACCCCGGTCACTCTCTGTTCTGATTACGGTACTAAAATTAAAGTTTTCTGCTTTGTTGGACTCTGGTTCGTCTGAGAACTTTATCCACCCGTCCCTGCTTGACAAGTATTGCCTGTCTGTCTCCTGTCTGGATAAACCGCAGCGTTTCTCCTCTATCAATGGGGAAATCCTGAATGAACCAGTGCGCTACCGTACCAAGCCTCTGTCCTTGCAAATTGGAAGTTCACACCAAGAGGACATCTCGTTCTACGTTTTGCCTAACATGTCTGTTTCAGTCCTGCTTGGCCTTCCGTGGTTTCAGCGTCACAGTCCGTCCTTAGATTGGAAAATGGGTAAAGTTGTCCAGTGGAGCAAGCTATGCCACTCATGCTGCCTCAAGCCTGCCCATCCAGTGCAATCTCATCCACCCGTTTCTTTGCCCGTTTACTCCGTTCTGCCTATGGAAAAACCTCAAGTGCAAGAGGAGCCTTTGGTCTGTAAAGACACCTTTGATTCCCACCCACCTCTCCCCCTGCCTATTATTTCTGCTTCTGCTCCCCAGGTTCAAGAAAATATCCGGGACTCCCTGGACACCTCCTCTGAAGACAGTTCCTGGGATATCGAGGAGGAGGTGGTTACCCCTGGCTGTTATGGGGGTACCTGGCTAGCCTGGAGGGAAGGGCTTAAAGGGGGTACTGTCATGGATCACGCCGCGGCCTGTGCCTTGGACCACGGTCGTGTCCATGCCTCTGTTTCTAGGTCCGCTGTGGCTCCCTGTGCGAGGCTTACTGCGGCTGTGTCTTTGTACTCTGTGTCCCCTGCTGCTTAGCGCTGCTCACCTGGCCGCGATCCCGCGTGTATCCATCCTCTGTGGCTCCCTCGGCGTGTGTGCGCACCAACTAGGGCGCGCGCGCGCCAGCCTTCTGGTGTTTAAAGAGACGGCCTTCCTGTGTCCAGCCCTGTGACCTTTGCATTCATAAGGAACTTCCTCCCTGTACTCTGGGTCAGTTTGTTTGTGTTCATCCCTTGAGCTAGACCTTTGTTGCTGAGCTCCTGCTGAGTTAACCCCCTGGTTTCCTGTGTGTCTGCTGAAGCTTCTGCTGAACTTCTTCTCTGGTTGGAATCGTGACAATTATTTTCTCTGTTAGTTGAATGCAACCCCTAAAATACAGTGGGTTGCAAAAGTATTCATATCCCTTCAATTGTTTCTTATTTTTAAATGTTACAGTCACAAACTTAAATGTATTTTATTGATATTTTATGTGACAGAGCAGCACAAAGTAACAAGTATTTGTAAGGTATAGATAAAATAGTACGTGCTTTTCCAAATTTTTGGAAACAAAAAACTGAAAAGTGTGGTGTACATATGTTTTCATCCCCCCTGAGTCAATACTTTTTAGGACCAACTTAAGCTGCAATGAAAACTGCAGTCTTTTGGGGGATGTCTCTACCCATTTTGCGCATCTAGAGGCTGGAATTTTTGCCCAGTCTTCTTTTTAAAATGGCTGTAGCTCAGTCAGATTGGTTGGCGAACATTTGTGAACAACAATTTTCAAGTCATCCCACAGATTCTTAATGGGATTTAGGTCTCGATTGTGACTGGGCCATTTTAGCACATGAATATGCTTTGATGTAAACCATTGCATTCTAGCCTTGCGCTCTGTTTAGGGTCATTGTCCTACTGGAAGGTAAACCTATGCCCCAGTCTTAAGTTTTTTGCAGCCTTCCTTGTATTTAGCTCCATCCATCTTCCCATCAACTCTTAGCAGTTCCCCAGTCCCTGCTGAAGCAAAGCCTCCCTCCAACATGATGCTGCCTCCACAATGCTTCCTCCATATTTAGAGTTTGGCATTTAGGTCAACATTTTTTATCTTGGTCTCTTCTGACCAGAGCCCCCTGTTCCACATGTTTGCTGTGTCTCCAACATATCTTTTTGCAAACTGAAAATTTGACTGCTTATGGCTTGCTTTCAAAAATGGCTCTCTTCTTGCTACTTTTGGAGTACACGACTAATAGTTGTCATGTGGACACATTCTCCCCTCTGAGCTGTGGATCTCTGAAGCTTCTCTGTAGTGACTCTGGGCCTCTTGGCTGCTTCTCTAAGTATTGCTTCCGGTCGGATTGTCTTTTTGGTGGAGAACCCCCATATCTTGGGGGGTTAGGTTAGCGGTTGTGTTTTTTGCCCCTTTCCCCAATTTACGGGGGAAAAATTTTTGGAGCACTGTTTGTGGAGGTTCAGGGCTTGGGGCTTTTTTTTTTTTTTAATTCAACCCTGCAATTATAACTGATACAGCTTTTTCCTGAGCTGTTTTTGATGTGTTCTTTGGGGTTTTACATGATGCTGTTTGTTAAATTTTATTTTTTAAACAAAACCGGGGGGCCCCTTCCCCAAAAACAGTTGTACCTTTTAACTGAGAGGGGAAATTATTTTACAGATGTACTCAAATTTATTTAATTTTAGGTGACTTTTGGAAAATTGGGGTCACATTTTTTTTTACTAAGATTTTGGGAGCGTACAGAAAAAAAATGTGAAACACCCACACTTTTCATTTTTTTAATTATTAAAAATTAGTAGAAGCACAGATCATTTTCTTTACACTTCACAAATACTTTGTGTTTTGTTACGTACACACTCACCAGCACATGACTGGGGGCCACTATAATGGAGTTGATTTTTTTTTCACTTGCACGCACCTCTCGCTCAGGTGCAAATCAACATAATCACACCCAAAACAATTCCCAGCTCACACAAAAATATATCGCTGGCCACCACTTCCTCATAAATCCAAGAAAAAGAAAAGGATATCAGAGGGGAAGGACTCTGATCAAAAATATACTTAAAAACTATAGAGGTTAAGGTCACTGATCTCCAGCAAGCTTTCAGACGTAATAACACTTCGTTCAAGGTAATGGATTCTTACAGCAAGAACGGACGTATTCATTTTTTTAATATTTTAATACAAAACGAGGTAAAGTGCTTACATAAAAAATACAATAAGAATGAATGTGACATACGTAGCAAACAGTTATAAAATAAAACTTAGAAAGTCCTTACACTTACAATGCTTGGCTTTCAAATCCAGGGGTATGGAAGAAAAAACATGGAACACAGCTCAATCCAGAATGAACCTCCAAACTATGTACAAAAGATGTGAGACTGGCAATGTGTTTTATAGGCCCCAACTCACCATCTCAGGTTTCCCCACCACCCTGATAACTAGGCTGAACTTCTCTGGCTGTAGATTTAACGCGGTGGGCAGACCCTTGAGGCTTAATGAGGACTGTTTCTCTCTATCTCAACTAGATGGCATTCACGGGCTGTGCCTACGTGGTGAAAGTTAAATGAACCCTGAACTTGGTGCTAGAATTTTTTGGCTGTGGGCATGTCATAGGGACATCTGGGCTTATAGGTTTTGGGCAACTTCTATAAAGTATGATGACACTTGTATATACAGAACTGGCCCATTAAAATGCCATATAATTGTTTTTCGCAGAGACAGGCACTGGGTTATAAAAACAAGCGGGGTAATATAATTGTCTAAAGGACTTGTGTGATCTTGGCTATAAATTCCATTCCTGAAGAGGGGGCGGTGTGGAAGTCTATGAGCTGCAGAAATGGTAATTCTGACAATATAAGGAAATGGCTGGACAACATACAGAATACACATAATACCGCTACATTCATACAAATTTATGAAGATACAAACAGACCTTATGATAATCATAACTGCCCTGCCCATTTTCCTCCCATGTTTCTTTATTATATAAAATATCAATTAAATCTATTTAAATCTGTGGCTGAAATGTTTAAAAATGAGGAACAGTTTAATGGGTATGAATGCTTTTGCAACCCACTTTATACTTCTTCACAGTGTTGTTGACCAGTCATATGTGCCGTGAATTTATCAGACCTTAATTAACCTGGGGCTTGGGGCGGATAGGTTTGTTAATTTATTGTAGAAGGTCATGTAGACGACTATGTGAGAAGGTTTCTTCCGGACAACAAAATGATGGTGATAATGGTGATTCATCTAAGGCTATTTTGTTCAGATGTGAATGTGTATAGTCACAGTTTTCATTTATCTGCTGTTAAAACGACCAACATCAGAGAACCATGGATATATCATTTAAGGTATTCAAAGGCACACTGTGATAGCATGCATTAGTAAACTAGTGCTCTCAAAGCCTTTAGGGTAGGAATATATGGTGTAGTCTCATCGCTATTTCATGCTGTGGCATGCTGAACCCATAATTTTAATTTGCTTGATAAGTGGTGACAAGAATTTGAAGGTCAATATTGGCAAAACCATGTGGCCAATAACAGTGTTATTAATTATAAACAATGTCAGTTTTCCCCGTGCAGTTTTCCCAGAGTTGTCCTTCTATGGCCACTTATCAAGCAAGTTTAAATCACATTTGGAGCGTATTGCAATGGTTTATGACCATGACAAATTTGCAAAGAAACCCACCATGTATTCATACTTTTACATTTGGAATCTGAATCTGAAGCATGAAGCAACACTGTATAAACCGATAAGAGACCAAAATTGATCAAAATTCAAAAAGTTTTTAATTTTATTGTTTTCTACAATATAAAAAAACATATAATAGAAATATTATGGACGTGTTACAGGATTAAACTCCCATTGCTGGACTAAATCATACAAAATGACACTGTGCACAAATGGTACTAAAATTCTTGGGAATAAGATCTACAACTAATAAGAGAAAAATATTATTTTTCGATATTAAATATACGTATAAATACATCAAAAGTACTTAAGCCATGAGAAAAAAACAGATGAGAGTGTAGGGGCTGGGTCTCTGTGCAGATAGGAGCATAGAGACCCAGACCCTATGCTCCCATCTGTTTTTTCGAACAGTGTCATTTTGTATGACATAGGCCAGTTATGTTAGTTTAAACCAGCCTTTGGTGTAACATGTCCATTATGTCTATTATAAGTGCTTATTTTTATATTTTATACAACAATATAATTAAACATTTTTTGAATTTTGATAAATGTTGATCTCTTATCAGTTTATGTAATTTGGATCATCACCTACATCTATATGCATTAGGTGTATGTAGTGAGTTGTTTTGTAGGTTGTGATGAAGCAACAATTGGTAACAACAACACTGACTGTGGAGTACCAGATTGACAAGAATTTGACATTTACTGTATTGAATTGAATTTTTTTTCTTGTGTCCCTGATATCACCATTTCCCTGCCTTTTCTTCATCACCAGTAGTGCTGAGCTTTAGATTTGGGTCGAATCAAAGCAATATGATTTGGGTCAGCTTGAATAGAATTTTGGTGATTATCGACAAACAAGAGACCCTAAACCTAGGCCTAAGTTGGGCTTTGGGCTGAAGGTTTTTTACAGGCTTTTACCAGTCAACTTACCAGTCCGTGGAGCACCTGGTCCAGTGGTACTCCCGATGCAGCCTCAATTCTGGTGCAAGTTCAGTTTCAGGTTCCATAACACAGGGGTGTCTCCTATGTTATGGTAAACGGACGTGACATCATACCAAAAGTTGCGCTCCTTCGGAGTCTCCACATAACAGGTAACTTAGCCTGTAAAAATCTTTAAAAACCCTAAGCCTATCTCTAACTTAGTGTTAGGGTCATGGTTAGGGTAAACAAATAGGACTAGAAAAAAAATGTGGGTTTCAAATGACCCAATTATGAATTTCTTTACAAGTTCAGTGGTATCAGTGTCAAACCGAACAAGGACCTAATCACCAGGACCTAAATCCTGTTCTCTTTTTTGACAGCCACATTTAATTCAAAATGTACAAGTCTTTGTGCAGTTATTAACACTAAATGGTTGGCATAGCCACTGCTGCCTTTTCATTACCATGCTACAGTTCTAGCATCCAACTCTGCCACAGCTGTTGCACTGTATTTCCATATCCTTTCATAAAGGTACTCTGTAGCTATTCAACTTTCAGACCTTTCTTTTTTTAGACTAAGATCTTCCTGGCTGAGCATGCGTCCCTCTTTAATATAGTATCATATCTATCACCTCTACTTGATTGGCTTTTAGTAGGCTTTGTAGCAGTGTTGGACTGGGGTCTCTTGGGCCCACAGGTGGAGTTGATTCTAGGGGCCCACCAGTTGAGCTGTTTCTGGGCTCACAGGTGAAGTTTATTTTAGTGGCCCTCCCTACAATACTGGTAAATTGATTTGTTAAATGCCTCCTTTACTCATGCCTCGTGCTTTTTGCCTCTTTTTCTATGCTTTTTTGGCTCTTCTGAGGATGTATATGTAGTTTAAAAAACAACTCCAGGTCAGCTATGCTCAGTGGACCACCGGGGTTTTCTCCTATTCCCCTGTGGGCCAGTCGGAGACTGCTTTGTAGTACTGAAGAATTTCTTACAAAGTAAACTCTTAATCGCCAGATGTAAGTTCAAATGTGTAAAAGAAGCAATGATGAGATGTTCACTGTTCCAGGAGGTCACTATTGAGCTGCTGTATATATGCATGAATAGTTAACAAAGGCAAACAGTTTTAATATCAATAGAGTGAGTGGGCTGCCTTTTTGTAGAGGAAGAGGTGGCTTCTCCAGCTCCACTTTAGATTTTATGATGACAAAAGTCACAAATAAATAGTAACTGGAATGTACATGTACAGAGCAGACAAATTACACACTACTCTGCCCATTTGATAAAAACCCTGAAATATTAGGCTAAACATGGGAGAAGCATTTAAAAGATAACTCCCAGGTTGAATTAAAAATATATTTTCAGAGATTTGGATGGCAAATGAAAATAGAAAGTATGATTGGTCATATTCATGCTTTCAAGGTCTTCTATGAGAGCGGTAGTAAAAGCAGTTATATTTGCGAACACCAAAAGGTCCTTAGAGAAAGTCCCCCACAAAGTTAGAGGCGGGATGTTTCTCACAATGCTGTTTCACAGAGCCTTCTCTTTACAGGCAGCTTCAGACTCCAACATCCTGGTTAGGCTGTGGGTGGGTCTACAGTAGTAATTGCATATTCTATTCCTAGCTGAGCTAGAGACATTGACATCAGTGCAGGAGGTTTGTAAACTGTAGTGCACAAGTCTACAGAACTCTAAAAGGTTAACGTTTGCCAGTAACATAAATAAACAAGCTCTTGTGCTGGAGATAAGATTCAGCAGATAGTGAGTCACCATGGTCAGCCAGGGCTGCAGGAGCAATAAGAGCAAAAAGACATGGCCAGTTACCTAGGTAAGCTTGTGTAAACAAGCAGGAGATAAAATCTCCTCTATCTCCTAAACAAAGCAAAATCAAAACATCAATGTATTTGGTAATAGTCTTTATTTACCTTTGCCTACAGGTTTAAAGCTAATCATTGCGATGAGGAAACCCCTTTAAGGCAACGTAGAAGCCGCTGCTTGGAGAACTGTGGTGAATTTTCTCACTAATGACCTTCTATAATATTAGACTTTCTCTTAAAATTTAGTGTGAGGAATTAAAAACCAAACTTTTTTTGATGCAAAGCACTCGTGTAATTGTTACAGCATCTCCAAACTACACCAAAAATAACACACTGGCTTGTTGAGTGCACTGGTATATTTATAAAGTGTTTTTCCAACATTTTCTCATATTTCTCAGTTCAGTATCCCATTGTATACTTGGCTCCTTAATTCTCTGTCTTTATAAAGATAGTCTATTCTGCAGATTGACATCTTACTAAGCAATCCCATAAAGGGCATGATCAGGACATAAGAATCAATCAAATCACATTTATCTGCTATCTTATTGCAAACATTCTGCTATTCTTACTAGGAAACTTGGACATATTGTCATAACTCACATTAACCTTCTGACACTGCAGCTATAGCTTGCAGTGAATTCTATCAAATCAACACGAAGTTTTATTCTAAGATCGTTGTTATAAAAGGCTCGATCAGTGTGTTTGCCATCCAGAGGTTGTTATTATGTGAGCCCATGGTCAAGAAGAGTTCATGCTGAACTAAGAAAACAGCCCTAGTTCCTAGGGGTGAAAACTGTCTTGACAAGGTATGATAAATGTCCTTGGAATAATGTTACAACTAACAGCACTTATCATGATGGGGAAAAACATTCTGTGCAAAATGGTCTTTACAATATAGCTCTGTGGAAGCATTGCATTGCGAGATCTGGAAATGAATATGCTGGTTTACAGTAAGAAGGCTTAGTGTAGTAAATGGTAACCTAGGATATGTGCCATAAAATGTTAATTTATTGCATGCATTACACATTGTGGTAATTTTGTTTTGGTAATTCAGAGAAACGAGACTCTGGGTCCTAAGCAGATGATTTAATATGCTGCATATATACACTTTTGTACGAAGGTTTTATGCAGGTGTGGGAAAAAATGCTGCAAACATATTGCCAAGTAGAAGTCAACCATCTGACAGGCATTTGGTTGTCTCCAAATGTATTCTGTAGCAGGACAACAATCCCAAACATACTGCCAAGTCATTAAAAACTTCAGTGTAAACAAAGAGTTCTGGCAGTGATGATATGCCCCCAATCTCAACATCATCAAGTCTGTCTGAGATTACATGGAGAGACAAAAGGATTTGAGCAAGCCTACATCCACAAAAGATCTGTAGTTAGTTCTACAGGAGATAGCATTCTATGCTATTTACATACGCATGAAATTTGACGTTTAAATGGCAAATTTCATACATGTGGCCCTAAGAGTGAGACATGATGGACATACTTTTACACATCAAAACATGTCAATAGTGGACATACAGGCTGTTAATTCTTTGTACGTAGGCGATGGCTGCATTGACCATTAAGCCAGCGGGTAAGGACAAGGCTGTAGTACGTTGATAGTTGCCTATCTACTATGCCAATTGAATTATGAGAAACCTTTATGATTTGTAAACGTCTGAAAGCAGTTGTCACATTTTAGATTGAAAAGAAAAGCTGAATCTTGTGTTAATGAGACCTTGTGGTAATTGTTAGGATGCTACCATTCAGGAGTAAGTTGAGCATTTTGTATATATATATGAGTATGAGTACGTCATACTGTCGATAAGGGTCTATGTAGCGGGATTTCTCCACAATCTCGCTACATAGAAGGCTGGTGTCAGCTGCTAATTGCAGCTAACAGCAGGGAACAGAGCCAGCTGTTTACCTCTTTAGATGCTTTGGTGATCTTGGCTTTAGTGTCTAAGGGAATGAGAAACCATGCTACACATTGGGACCCCCATGGTGGAATCACAGGGTGCCAATTGGTTAACATGGTGGATAAAATTCATGTTTACCTTTAGTTCAGGAAGTGTTAAAACCGCCATCTTTGATCACCTTTTTGTGTTTTTTATGCAATACAAAAGGGTTTACAGATTATTGTGCCCCCTAGTGGTCAAGTTTCCTAGAGGGACTCAAAGTACAGTGAAAAAAAAAAAAATGTTTAAAAGTTAAAAAATATATATATCAAAATTCACCATCCTTTTTGCACATTTTCTACATATTTAAATAAAAGTGAAGTCATAAAATAAGTTACACATAATTGGTATCGCCTCATCCGTAAAAGTCCAATCTATTAAAATATCACACCATTTATCCTGTATGCTATATGAATTAACTGACTGACCAAAAAACATTCCAGACGCCAAAACAGTGTTTTTTTTTGTTATTTCACATCCCCTAAAAATTGGAATTGAGTGATAAAAATAGCATCTATCCCAAAATGGTACCAATAAAAAGTATATTTCAAACTGCAAAAAATGCACCCTCACTCAGGTCCATAGGTGGAAGTATGAAAAAGTTATTTATTGTAGAAAATGTCATTCCAGCACAAATTTCAAAAATAGAAAATTTATGATTTTTGCTTTTTACGATACTATAACATAACTAAAATCCTATATATTTGGTATGTCGAATCTGATCTAAACATTGCGAATACAGATAATACATCATTGATACTGAAGAGGGAACTCTATAAAAGCCAAACTTCTGCAAACATGTACCTACCTACCACCTTACTTATAATTTTTTGCAGTTTTTATGTTACTGTAAATGACACTATTAGAAAGTATATCTCGTCTCGCAAAATAAAAGATCGCATGTGTCTATATAGATGGAGAAATGAAAAAGTTATGGCTCTTGGAAGGCAGGAAGGAAAAAAACATGAAAAAAATGACAAAAAAAATAGTCTGTGGCGGGAAGGGGTTTATTATTATTGTTCATTATGGACGACATGTCAGAAATGAGGCGCTTCCATGCCAGTTTTAAAGGCACCTTGAAAGGGGTCTTTGCCAGGAAGGTAGCTTCATCTGCTAAGAAGCTAATGTAAACAATTCTCGTGAGCTGAAAGAGAGAGAGAGAACCCACACGCTAGAGCACGAGCTGAATAAGGGATCGTGTGGACATGTTCACTGAAATAATCAACACTTGCAATTGTGGTTTCTGTATACAAAAGAAAAACAGTGTTTCTCCTCAGGAGCGTGATGAAAGCTCCTTCCTGTTCTCTGTCAGCCGATAAAGCGTGGGATCTAATCACACTACAACTAGTTTAGTCTGTATACAAAAGAAAACATATTGTACCCGCGTTGCCTTGAAAACTTCTGCAGATCAGTCTCATCAGATAAGAAGCTCTCTCTGCGCCATGCTGTTGCCTTCTCAGACTGCAATTTTTGTAATAACTTATATTTAGAAAAGTGAATTAAAACATCAATTTTGGGGGATCCCACGTCAACATTACATCGTGGCAAAACCCCTTTAAGTGAGTGTATAATGCACCTGAATGTATAAACCTGTCAAAAATCTAGCATGCCTTGTATAGCATATTTAATGAGCCAAATTTATGTGTATATCAAAAAAGGTGCATAGCATTTTATTGCTAGCATATTTGATGCGCCTACTTTATGCGCATTCAAAATGGTCAAACACGCCTAGTTTTGGTGTATGACTGTTCTTTTATATAGAGAATACAGTGTCAACAGTTTTTTGGTGCAAAATACACCAAAAAATGGTGCAGCCCTAATGGGACATGTCTCCCTATGTATTGTTTTGTCTATATACTGTATAGCAGAAAAATAAAACTCAAAAGGGGGCTCCTAGTGTAGAGTGTATGGATAATTGGAATGTACTGGTTAGTAATACACTAACCTGAAGTTGTGCAATCCTGGAAGCACGACTATCTCAGAGCCTATTATTAGTAGTCTCAGCAGCTGCCTTTCCTCCTTCGTTCTGCTTCTAACACGTGTGATAATAAAGAGGAATAGATGGCACTATAACTACAAGATATATACAATGATTGAAGATTTATTAGGACATTAATTATTATTAATTATAATTATTTTCACATGCTATTTGAGGACTATTGTGTTCTGTTTTGTCTATACAGATATCCTTTCATTTCACATGATTAATGGATTATTTATTGACTATAATCACATAAGGTTACAATGGTTGAAGATAAATATCACCTTTAAAGAGTCACTATCACCTCCAGGGAAACCTCATGAGATAACAATAGACTAAAATACAAACACTTCCTTAAATATGCTTTATTAGGGAAATCAAAGCATTCTCCTCTAATTCTGTTTTTAAAAAAGCAACTGGCCCTTTATGACAGCTTGAAGTCGGGCCAAAGTCGGAACCATGACGCGTGATGGATGACAGTTGTATCTAATCTGCCTCTGAGCTGGAAGAGTCCACTGTGCAGAGGGGAGCCTGTAAGTCTACATAATGAGCACACTGATTTCCTATGGATGCTCATGTCTGTGATGGATATAAACAATAGCAGGCAGTGTAATGTCTACGATGCTTAAACCCTGTCACACTATGGTCCTCAGTTGTGCTGTGCCTGTTTTACTTGTATGTTAGCAGCTATCGTCCTCAGCTCCCCACTGTGAACAGGCGGTATAGCTAAACAGAAAGAATCCATGCTAAATACAGAGATATTCGTAGAAAGTGAAAATAAGATCTCATCCAATGTAACAATGACATGAGCCCTCCCCTCTGCACTGCTATTGACATGCATTGTAAAAAAAGTTTTTTTTTCCTTTTTTCGATAATTTCTTTCTACTATTATATTTTGTGTGTTTGTGTGGAGGTGATAGGTACTCTTTAAGTTCCATAAATTAAAGGGAGGATAGGGCATGACCATTAACTTTTTAGTAGTAGACGGATTAATAGCTAATAGCATAACATTATTTTTAGCTAATAATAACAATAGAATGATTCTAAAAACAAATGCTATAGAAATGTAATTATAAGAGGGGAAATTAACATATGCTAAAATGAACGATAGTCATGTCAGAAAATATTCTGGGTAATAATTATTTAACTTCTATTATTTTGTATAATTCTAAACTAAGTTGAAAGAACTCCCCAATGAAAAACAAAGCCAGAAGTAACATTAGGATTACATTAAAGCTTCATCAGCTCTATCTTTTGGGAATTTCCTGGAATGCACCACTCAGATCCTGAATTTTAGCTGATATTCTCTTGCCACATGCCTGTGTTGTGAAGAATTCTTTAGAGAACTCCATATGTTGTCCTTATTAAGCAGTGTCATCTGTGTTTTGAGAGAAGATCTCAGAAATTTTGTTATAAATAGTGTTGAGCGATTATTATCGACAAAGCTGAAATCGGCACAGTTTTTATGGTGATCGGATTTTTTTAGATCATGCGATAATTTAGGTTAAAATCTGTGCATCATCTATTAAGATCCGCCTTTTTCGGCCACTTCCTGTCATTTTGGCGGCAGCAAATCATGCTGCTACAGGATAGAGCAGGGTTGAGATGTGTGTGCGACGTCATGACTGGGATGTGGATGGTTGCGAATTGGCTTGGAAAAAAATTACATGACATCTTTTACATTCTTGAACAGGCCCTTCCCTGATTCAGCATCAGTGTCTCTCATCGTTCTCTAGCAGGAGGGACGTGCACTCAGCCTGTGTCCAAACCAGCATCTCAAGCGAAATTATTCTATTTCTTCACAGAGAAAGAAACCTTACTATTAGTGTGATCCTTACAATTTAGTTAGATTAGAGATTGGAAGATTTTATGTAGTTAGGTTAGAGAATTTTTAAAGGAGCATTACTACGCTGTAGTTCACGGGGGGTGAGCGGAGGGGGGGCCCCCGCGGTCGCGAACACAGACAAGCTCTATAAAGTATACTGGATAATGTTCAACCCAAGAATTAGTGGTAGACCTTGCCACCTGCAATAGCTTTATTATTAAAAGTTTTTCTATTGAAATATTTCCCTGGATTTGGGCTGCCTGAAACTTATATTAGGATACACATCTCACATCTTTCTAGTAACTGCAGGTTTTCTTTGTTAGGTGCAAAACTCCCATTTTTATTATCAGTATACATTTCAGATAGGTGTTCTTTTCTCAATTTTCCCCAATTACACCTTGGATTGATATATCCACCTGCACTTAAATTTGAATCCTAGCAATTTTATAGTCACCACACGCGTGAATTGAAACGGTGCCAAAAAGATCTTTTATTATACGAATACATAACAGATACGTGTTTTTTTGCATTTTTGCCCAGTCCAGAATTGTTGATAGTCACCTTGCAGGTTAAATTTGAATTCCAGCTGAATTTTATAGTATCCACAGGATGAATTGAAAGTGCCATAAAAATTATTTGTATTATACGAATACATAACCAGATACGTGTTTTTTGACTTTGGCGCACTACAGCTTTGATCATTGAGGCAGCTTGCACTTCTAAATCTGAAAACAGCAATTTTACAGACACCACAGGTGATTGAAAGGTTGCAAAAATATACTTGTTTTATACGAATACATAAACAGATAGTGTTTTTTGCACTTTTGCCCACGCCAGGATTTGTTGATAGCGCACCTGCACTTAAATTGAACCCAGCAATTTTATAGTCCCCACAGGTGAATTGAAAGGTGCCAAAAAATTCTTGTATTATACAAAATAATACAGATACGTGTTTTTTGGACTTTGGCGCACTACAGCTGTTGTTCATTGAGGCATGCTTGCACTTAAATGTTGAATCCAGCAATTTTATAGTCTCCCACAGCGTTAATTGAAAGGTGCCAAAAATATCTGTGTATTATACGTTACTTATCAGATACTTGTTTTTGACTTTGGCGAACTACGGCTTGTTTCATTGAGGCAGCTTGCATTAAATTTGAATTACAGCAATTTTATTTAGTCACACAGGAGGGTGAATTGAAAGGTGCCAAAATACCTTGTATTATACGAATAGCATAACAGAATACATGTTTTTTGCACTTATGCCCCAGTCCAGATTTGTTGATAGACACCTGTTGCCACTTAAATTTGAATCCAGCAATTTTATAGTCATCCACAGGTGAATTGAAAGGTGCACCAAAAATATACTTGGATTATACGAATACATAACAGATAACGTGTTTTTCGGCTTTGGGCGCACTACAGCTTTGTTCATAGAGGCAGCTTGCACTTTTTTAAATTTGAAATAAGAATTTTATAGTCACCACAGGTGAATTGAAAGGTGCCAAAAATACCTTGTATTATACGAATACATAACAGATACGTGTTTTTTGCACTTTTGCCCAGTCCAGATTTGTTGATAGACACCTTGCAGTTAAATTTGAATCCAGCTATTTTGGTTTTGATTAGAGGGGATTTGAGAATAGCTGTGACTTTGCCGTTCTTTTAATAAGAGACTTTCCAAAACTATTCCATACCTTCTCTAATTTTTATAATTCTGAACATGGAGCAAAATTCAGGGTGGTGGTAAGCGAGCAAAGAGGGGGGTAGGCACATGGTGGTAGAGGTACGAGAGAAGGTGCTACTTCCAGTGCTGGCGACAACACGCATTGCCAGCGGATCGTCAGTTGCAGGACCGTCAGGCCTGTCATCGGTGGGTCAGGGCCCTTTGTGAATCTCAGTAACGAACAGCGTCGCCAATCTGTCCTTCCAGTGGTTAATGCAACCTGCATCCAGCTGTCTTACCTCCTCGTCCTCCCAGTCAACGGGCCACAATGTCCATCATATCAGCATCATCTGCATACGTTCCACATGAAGCAGCCCAAATGTCAACTCGTTTGTACCCACCATTGTGGAATAATCCATGTATGAAGCCTCTTTGATTGACAAAATGGCGGTTCGGGGTCAGAAGGCATGTTAAAAGTCAAGAGGTTGATTTAGTCTGCTCTGACGCCCCAGTTTCTGTTGCCATCAGAGGAGATGAGAAGGAAAGCGGTTTAATCGGCAAAAATCCCGGGGCGGTCGGCAACTCCTTGCGAGTGCCCCTTGCTTGTGCCCGCAGCTCCTGGATGGCCGAATTCAGGACGACGAAGTACCTGTGTGATGATGATGATGACGACATTGCGGATCCATCATGGTCTTTTCCGAGAAGAATTTGCTTGCGAGCGCTTCATCGTGGACGAGGAGGAAGACGATGGGTAGTGTCAGTATGGTCCACGCCTCAAAAAGCCGGAGAGGGCGGTCGCAGAAGCCCCCCGACTGATATGATTGTCCGCTGATATGATTCCGCCAGCCACGGTCAGCGCAAACCCCGCTCCTCGCTTATCGCCGGTCAAAAAGGTCCAGGGACCTCTCAAGCTTGGGCTTCTTGAGCAAGCCTCTGATTCACCAGCGATGTCATATGGCGCCTTTGCCGTAAAAGCAAAAGTAGATGCAAGAACCTTAGGTGGTTAACCACCATCAACATGTCTAGTCACCATGCACGAATGCATTGAGTTGAAATGGAGGGAACACTTGGCCAAAAAAGGCCAGACTGACACGGGCCCAACCACTGCACACCTCTGTCTCCGCCTCCTCCTCTCCGCCACCACCAAGCGTTCTCAGCTGCCCATCGCGCGCTCGCACGCAGTGTGTCATGATCAGGATCAGCCTCCGCTTCAGCCTCTGCCTACGCGTTGGTTTTCGCTCACCGCACGAGTGACCACCGCACATAGATAGAGAGACCCTCCTATCCCTCTACTCCCGCCAGTGTGACAGGATACTCGCGCCACGTTGCGCGTATTAGGGACTATAGCGCGGCCAGTCTAGCAGGCCAGCCTTCTGTCTTCCAGGTTTGGAAGAGCAGAAGAAAACCTTTAACCTGCGCGAACCGGTCCGCGCGCGGCTTAAGACCTAGTCGCCGCAGAGAGAAGTGATCGTGAGATGCTATCTCGTCATTGCGGCGTTAGATCAGGCCTAGTGTGAGAAATCGTTGACCTTTGTGAACTCGCGGTCTGCGAGCGCGGAACTCATCAGCCGGTAGCGGTTCCCCACGTCATGCGCCCTTGCACTGCCCCCATACAGATGTCCGAGCAGTGCATTTCTTTGCCAGGAAAAGCCGTCCTGCCATGGCCCAAGCCACGTGTCATATAAAATTTCAGCGTCGTTGTCTGCATCTGTGGCGAAAAAAGTCCATCTGACCACCGGACACATGGACTGTAAGCACGGCAGGAAGATATATCTCTGTGAAAGCTCACTGGTGAGCTGGGGTGGACTGTCTCTGGGGTGCGTGAAGGTGGCTCTCAGCACCTCGGCGCCGCTCTTCAAAACGCAGGGATGGTGTGCAGGGTTTCTTTCCCCAAGGTACCTCTGGTGGCATCACGTGCCCAGAGAAACCAGGCCAGTTGTTGAAATTAATCTGGTCTGGGAGACCGTCCCCACACAGGTCAGGAGCTTGTGGACGGGCTCCGCACTACTCAACGCAGACCGAGCGGTGGCTGGGTGCCAAGAAGACCTTGTGCCAGGCAAAGTGGTGTGTGCGCTGATAACGGCGTAAATGTTGTGCGCCCTTAAGATCGGTAGGCTGGAGCACATCCTTGCCTGGCACCATTCATGAACCTTGTCGTCCAGAAATTTATAAAGAGCTAACCCGGGTCTGGACTGCCTGCTGAAGAAGGCTCGAGGTCTGAGTTCGCACTTCCGCCGTTCGCACCCTGCTTCGTCCCGCCTGGCTGCGTTGCAGCGTCAGCTCGGCCTCCCCGTCAACCGTCTCATTGTTGACGTGGCAACACGCTGGAATTCCACCCTCCACATGCTCCAGCGATTGTGGCAGCAGCGCAATGCCATTACGCAGTACGAAGTGACACATGGCCTGACAAGCAGCGGTACGGACCTCGGGGTGTTGAACCACCGAGAGTGGAGGCAGGTGAAAGAGCTCTGCACCATCCTTGCCAGTTTTGAAGAAGCCACCAAAATGGTCAGTGCGGACAATGCCCTTGTCAGCATGAGCATTGTGGTGATCTTAGTTCTGGAACGATCGTTGGACACTCTGAAACAACAGGTCCGGCCAGCGACGGAGGAGGAGACGGACACAGATGCGGACACGGAGCCTTTCTCTCCGTCAATCCACAAGGCCCGACAGTTTCACAATTTCATCGGTCTTCATTAGGCAGTGGTTCGGGGTCCAGAGCTAGTGCAAGGTGGCGCATCAGCTCTCAGGGTGCATCATCTCAGGCAAGTCAGGGCTGTGTTGAAGCTGTGCCGGAGGCAGCGGAGGAGGAGGAGGAGGAGGTATTCCTAGACACCGATGTTACCGACGTCCCTGCCTTGGAAAGAGGTTGGCGCGAATTTGAGGCGGAGGAGGAAGATGAGGAAGATCAGTTTGCTAGTGCCCCTCGACCCAGAGGCTTGGGAAATCAAGGCTCCATCTCTCACATGAGTGCTTGGATGCTCCATTTCCTCCAACATGATTCTCGCATTAAGGCCATCAAAATGAACAAAAGTTACTGGGTGGCCACCTCCTGGATCCCCAGGTACCAAAACAAAAATCAGCACTTTCTTCCACCCACAAATTGAGAGTAATAATGACAGGAAATGGAGACCTTGTGTATCTGATCAACTGGAGACATCTGTTGCGTCTGCTTCACGTTCCCCAAATGTCATCGGTGGAACAACATTCAGCGCGTGGACCAGCAGTAGAGTGCCAAAGTGGCGTAGCGGCAGCAGCAGGCAAGGTGGTAGAAGGCCTAATGGGTGACCTCTGGCAATCTTTGTTTACCACCTCACGACGCATTTGCATGCAGGGCACACAGCCAACATTCACAGAAGGATCAGCTTAAGATCATGGTGCACGACTATTGCGTCACTCAACACCAAATGTTTTTGCATGTGTTTCCGGAACTTTAGATTCTGGTATTCCAAATGGACGAATGCCGAGCTGGCTCGTCACGCCCATTTAGAGGTGTTTGTCCTGCCAGCAGCCAGGTCAATATCTGAGCGGCCTTCAGCACAGCTGGAGGAGTCATTACAGACAAACCATCCGGATTTCCAACAAGATATTGTGGATCGCTTGACTTTCTTCAAGATGAATCAGGCATGGGATCTCTGTTGATGTTGTGCCCCAATTGCCGAGGTCACCGATTAGGTTGCAGTCTTACTTCTCATTCCTTTTTCAAACAGAAATGGTCCTCTTGAAAACTTTTTATTTTAAAGGATCATTTTCTTACATGCAATTTTTTTTCTCTTTTCCAACTGTTCATTTTTGTGGTTTGCTGTTGAGGAGATGAAAAGCACAGCAAGGTTTCATGAAATTCACAGTATTTCATTTTAACTCACTTTATCTTAAAGAAGTTTTCGCATTGTCAATGGTTTTGAGTCATGGTTGCTGTGAGATTCTGCATATATTCATGGTCCTTTTGGAACAGAAATGGACTTCTAAGATGGCATTTCTCCCTAACATTTTTTATTTGTGGCTTAGATGTAATTTTTATAATTTGTTGGGGTTAATGTTGCTGTGAGATACAGCTTTAATTAATGGGCCTTTGGACAGAAAAGTGGTTCTATGTGCATTTCTCCCTCACAACTTTTTAATAGTGGCTGAGAAGTCATATTTTTAATTTTTGGGGTAATGTTGCTGTGAGATACAGCTATAATTATGAGTACTTTGGAACAAGAAATTGTGGCTTCTAAGTGGTTTGCTCCCTCACATTTTTTATATAGTGGCTGAGGATAAGTCATAATTTATAATTTTTTTGGGGTCATTGGTTGCTGTGAGAACAGCAATAATATGGCCTTTTAACAGAAATGTGGCGTTAAGTGGCATTTCTCCCTCACAATTTTAAAACAGTGTCTGAGAAGTCATTTTTACAATTTTTTGGGTCATGCTGCTTTGATAATGCAGCTATACTACTAGGCCTCATTACTAAAAAAAAATGTTGTTTCTAACAGACATTTGTTCTTCACAATTGACCAAAGTGGGCTCAAGGGTAGCTTGAATTATGGGGGCATTTTGCTGTGACATGCAGCTATACTAATAGGTCCTATTCTAAAAAATGTTGTTTCTAACTGGACATTTGTTCTTCACAATTGTCAAGAGTGGCTCAAGGGATGATGGTGATGTCAGAAACAGGAATAGGTTGGACACTGTTAATGGAACACATATTGACAAAATGACTTGTTTTTGCAAGATCTTTAACATAGCTATCAATCCCTGTATTGAACAACCCATTTAATACAATGAAAAAAAGAGAAACAAAGACATGGTGGGATTCCATCCTATTTTAAAAATGTGTTTTCTAGAATTAAAGTACTAAAAAACTTGCATGTACAAATAGCTGTTAAAAAATTCCTCGGAATTGTACCAAGGGAAGGTACAGGAAAACTTGACCAGATGTAGTTATTCACGAAGGACATGGAGTATGGAGCAGGACAGAAGAACAAAGTACAGAGACCATTTCTCCACACGTTGATGTAAAATGAGAAAAAGATGCCAAGATAAAGGGCACCTGGGTGTAAAGGAGCGTTAACCCCAGTATTTCAAGTGAAGCTTCCAAAATTGGTCCACATCCATACGAGGGGCAAAAGCGGTACCCAGGTATTGACTGTCTCAGAGGAAGGCTGGAGTTCTCACACACTTCCGCTTCCGCACTTGCTCAGCTCGACTGTTTTCGTTTGCTGCGTTCATCAGGGGCATTTTAACCTTGCGTGTTAATAGTAGACGACCGCCAGCCTGGGCTTTCCCGCACCACTGTAACTCAGGCCCTGGGTCATGCTGTGGCCCAGAGGACAGGTATGTCATTGTCCAGTTCAACTAAAATGGTGGTTGACAGGACTCATTTTTCTGGCACTTTTTAAAGGTGCGGGTCATGCAGGTTTGGGGCTCATGCTGTGGCCCAGGACAGGTATAGGTCATGTTCTCTGTTCAACTAAAATGGTGGTTGAAAGACTCCTTTTTCTGGCACTTTTTAAATGTGGAGTCATGCAGGTTTGGGGCTCAAGGGCTGTGCCATGGGACAGGTATAGTCAATGTCCAGTTCAACATAAAAATATGGTGGTTGAAAGACTCCTTTTCCGGCCCACTTTTTTACAATGTGGGGGTGATGCAGGTTTGGGGCTCATGCTGTGGCCCAGGAAAGGTATAGTCAATGTCCAGTGAAACTAAAATGGTGGTGGAAAGACTACTTTATTACGGCATTTTTAAATGTGGGGGTCATGCAGGTTGTGGGGGCTCATGCTGTGGCCCAGGGACAGGTATAGTACAATGTCCAGTTCCAACTAATATGTGGTTGAAAGACTACCTTTTTCCGGAACTTTTTATTAAAATGTGGGGGTACATGCCAGGTTTGGGGTAATGCTGTGGCCCATGACAGGTATAGTCAATGGTCCAGTTCACTAAAAAGGTGTTGAAAGAACTCCTTTTTCCGTCACTTTTTAATTGTGGGGTTCATGCAGGTTTGGGGCTCATGCTGGGGCCCAGGTCAGGTTTAGTCAATGTTCTCAGTGAAACTAAAATGGTGGTGAACGGATATCCTTTTTCCGGCACTTTTTTAAATGTGGGGGTCATGCAGGATTGGGGCTCTTGCTTGTGGCCATGACAGGTATAGTCATTGTCCAGTTCAACTAAAATGGTGGTTGAAAGACTCCTTTTTCCGGCTCTTTTTAAAATGTGGGGGTCATGCAGGTTTGGGGCTCATGCTGTGGCCCTCCAGGCAGGTATAGTCAATGTCCAGTTCAACCTAAAATGGTTGTGTAAGGTCTCCTTTTTCCGGCACTTTTTCAATTGTGGGGGTCATGCGGTTTGGGGTCATGCTGTGGCCCAGTGGACACTTTAGTCAATGTCCAGTTCAACTAAAATGGTGGTTGAAAGGACTCTTTTTCGGCAACTTTTTAAATTGTGGGGGTCATGCAGGTTTGGGGCTCATGCTGCGTTCCAGGACAGGGATATTTCAATGTCCAGTTCAAGTAAAAAAAAAAAAAAAACCAATGATGGTTCAAATCATACTGCCTTCTGTCACTTTTTATTTGGGGTGATGCGGTTAAAGGGGTCAGGTGGGGTAAAAGACAGGGATAGAAAAAGGCGGGGACTTTTTTTCTGTGACTTTATAACCAAGTGTGTTGCCTAAATGTAGCACGTTCATTTGCTGTTGGGTGTTAATTTTTAGCTTTCCAGCCTTTTTGGGTGTAAAATGAAGTGTTGTTGCTCTCCCATAGACTTTAATGCTCCGGATAATCGATGCTCCTATCGAAAAACCTTATCGATAGGGGCCGACTATCATATCGATCGATTCGATAGCCAACGCAACGCCACCTTTTTGTAATCTTTGATAATCCACAAACTCTTTAATACCTATTGAGAATAAATTTTTATCGTAGATCTGTTTTGGGTTTAATTAATTAATTTATTTTTTAATTTAAGTTTAGATTATATCACTTTATCTAAATTCTATAGGAAATAATTTTATATTTCTTTAATTTTTTTAAAATTTTAAAGGGTTTTTATATTATAAAATGTAATATTAATTTTATATAATTAAATTTTATATATTTTGATAATTTTCATAAATTTGTATTATTTTAGTGATTTAAGTTGAGAAATAGTTGATATTTTTTGCCCTAATGGCAAAGCTAGTCCCACTATTACAACTTTGGGCTCAGTCAGACCACTGGCTGTTCTGACAGTTGTTGTGCCTAGTTTTGGCGTTCCACATTAATAAATGTGTCTAATCATATGAATCTGGTGCAACCCCCTCCCCCACCCTCACAATACCTCCACAACTTTGGCAATTCAAGTGCAGGGCAGCAAATTTGGAGTACAACTGTACATACATCTATAGAACATTGCTACATCAGGTTCTAGATCTCTAATTATGCCAGAATACTGGTGCAGCCCTGTTCAAACATGTCGCCCTTTGTGACCAAATTATTGTCAAGAGCTCCTTGTCCAGAATGGAAAACCCCTTTAAAAGTGAACATGCACATGTCTCGTATTGATGTAGGGTGGTCAAAAATAACTTCAGTTCAACACTTTATACAAATAAAATTTTTAAAATTCTACATAAAAACGAACTAAAAAACACTATAAAAAATTTTTCCTGATATCATAATTTGGATGTTACCTGTTTAAAGACACCAGTTTAGTTATACAAATGACACTTTCAAATGCGTTGAATTACTAGCATTACCAAGAAGAAATATCTTTTTTCTCTTGGGACAAATTTACACACTGAGGATTTGCGCAAATTTTTCCCCCGAAAATTTTTTTTTCACGGAATGGTCAAAATGGGTTTTTCCCAAAACTGCACCCTTTTTCAAATTTTTTACGAAATCTCAAGATTTTTTCCTGTGTTAACCACTTTCAATATTGCACGGGAAATTTCCATGGTGAAACCACAGCACCACATGGATTTTGCTACAGGTTAACTTTAAGGGAACTCATCCTAACAGCAAAACTTATCATGTATTTTTAGTATACTTACTGGATTCTTTTTCTTTTTCTCTTTGTCCTTACTTGGCTTCCTGTTACTGACAAAATAATGAAGTGTTCCGTATTCCACCAAAGCAGAGAACACAAAGATGAAGCAGACAGAGACAAAGAGGTCCATTGCTGTCACATAAGACACCTTAGGCAAAGATTTTCGAGCAATAGTACTGAGAGTAGTCATTGTCAGGACAGTTGTGATGCCTAAAAAAAATTATTTAAGTTTCAGTGCAATCGAAGCTTGATATATAGCATTGTACCCTAACGTCTAAAATCATTATCATAGAAGTACAGTCTTAAAAAAGCATTTGTATATAACCTTGTGAATACTATATCATGTAAAAAATTGATTAAGGATGCTATGAAATGCATTGGGTATTACTGGGAAATTTTTTTAAAAAAAAATAGGGTCAAGGGGAGTTCACACGCGTGTTGGATCTGATTTTTGGGTCCGTTTTAGTCGGGTTTGGGCACAAAAACGATCTAACAATGTGCGTAATTTACATTGCTTCAATTTTAAAACACGAACGGTGGTCAATTCACTTTCGGATCCGTTCCGTTGTCATGCCAATTGTTGATTCATTTGACACAGCAGAAGCCCTATTTAAAACTATAGGTTGCATTCCTGCTGCAGTCAAAATGCATCCACATACGCACAGTTTTTAAAAGCATTTCGCAGCCTTTTTTGGTGTGTTTTTTTGGGAAACCAAAAAGGATCCAAAAATGGGTTCAACATGCCCGTTGAACATACCCTAAAAGGGAAGATTAAAAAGGGATGTTAAACATGTTGTGGGTAGTACCCCTAAAATTCGAAATCCCCTCTGCTATTACAAGATGGGTCTTTTAGAAGGACATTGGTGATGGAGGGGTCTGAACCTCAGGACAGAAGGCTACAAAGCACTAAAGGGTTAAAGGTTGTTAGTAATAAACATAAACAAGCTCCTGTGTAGTGAGTGACATTACCAGCCTGACCATCACAGCCAGGGCTCTAGAGTCTGTTAGAGCACAGAGAGGTGGTTGGTAACCTAGGAAAGCTTGTATACACAAACAAGAGATAAGCACTGCTGTAGCTCTGAAATGAAGCAAAATCAGAACAGCAATGTATTTGGTAATAGTCTTTGATTACTTTGCCTACATGTTTAAAGCCAATCAATGTGGTGAGATTATCCCTTAAAATGTTCTAACCCAAATTAATGGGAGGTCATTTATGTCTGTACTTTTGTCTACATTTAAAAACAATGGGCCACATGTATGAAAACTGTCTAGGTCTAAAATTCACGTTGTTGCACATAGCAACCAATCAGAGCACCCCTCTCATTTCATATAGTGCTCTGGAAAAATTATAGGGGCGCACTGATTGGTTGCTATGTGCAACAAAGTGAGTTTTAGACCTGGACAGTTTTTATACATGTGGCCCAATGTGTTATGTATTTCATTTTGGTTTATTTAATGAAATGTATGTATGTTGAAGATAACATACTTAAACCATATGTAAAAAATATAGAGTTTCAAGTGCTGTAGATATTAATTTTTAGATTTAATTTTTTTTTAGGTAGTCACTTTGGAGGGAGTACAGAAATGTATGTGTCCTTTATGATATGAAGTTGTCAAAGAGATGTCAATAGACTTATACAGTGTATTCCAGAAAAATACGGGCTACAGCCCATTCCCCCAGAGATCAGGGAGCAGCAGAGAAAATACACAAAGAGTCACATATGTGTATTCAATGTGTATGGTAGCTAAACTGTCATATCTCAGACTCTAGAGGCACAAACAAGCTATTGCTAAATATTTTACCTTTCAGTAAGATGACTTTCATGTCTAATTCTACACAACAAAGCTGAGAAGTTGGTTGCTGAAAACAGTAAATATGTTGTATGTGCTCCAGTGGACAATGTGAAAACTGTAATGTTTCCTAGTTATTTTTTTTACTTGGATTTAAAAACAAACAAACAAAAAAAAAAAAACACCCAAAATGTTTATTATAAAAAATGTAATTTCTGATGTATTCTCTTAAAACATTTGATCAGTTTACATTTGTATCAGTGTTTAGAGATTTTGCTGTAAGGAAATTTGTCAATTAATTTTTTTAATATGATTATAGAGCCTCTCAATTCTATGCCTCATGCTTACATATGCATCAAGACACCATACAGGCATTGCATTGTACAGTGCCCTTTCGCAAGGATAATATTGTTGCAGGAGTAAAAAATTGCTGCAAATAAGAAGCTTTTAAAATTAAATGCTGCTAAATAAGAATACTTTCGAGAATAGTATTAATAGAGAAATTAAAAACAAATCAATATTTGGTGTGACAATGCTTTGCATCAGTAACCACAGATCTTTGTCTCTTTATGTAATCCCAGACAGACTTGATTATGTTGAGATGAAGAGGCTTTGTAGAGGCCATATAAAATTTGTTTCAGGACTCCAAAGGCAAATAGTGATCATACTAAATATCGATTTCATTTCTCTTTTGTTAGTTTACTTTGCATTTAGTTAATTAATTAAAACAAAAAACATTGACATCTATTTTTGAAAGCATTCATCCTTACATACATTATTCTTTTCAAGGAACATGTTTGAATCTTTTAAGAAATAAACATTTTTTTTTAAATTTTACTTGTGATTTTAGTTTCCCTACAGTACTTGACCACTAAGGGAAATTATTGCTTTACATTATTCTCCAATATGTTAGTGTGCTGTCAAAACCCTCCTATTACACCCTTCCTCAGGAGGTGGGAAGGGGCACCCCTCCTGTATAACTGCTAAGATACCACCGTCATGTTCACTGCAGCATCTAAATAGTTAAATGACTGTTATCTTAAGTCCTGGCCGCTGAAGGCAGGTGTCAGTCACTATGTCTACCCATGCTTCCGACCATGGGCTCAACAGTCTCTGCTTACAAGCATGTGACTGCTGAGACCAGTAATTGTCTATACATTCTCATGAATTTTGTATATGACATCATTACTTAGTGACCAGAATGTAACTCCAGAACCTGTTGATGCTTAAATGGCAATGACTGTCAAGGTCAATACTGGTAATCTTTTTATTTTACAGCATTTCAGACCTGTACAAGAGTTTCATAACAACCCCTTCAACGTAACATCTGTCTCCAAGAAAAAAAATGTAGCAAAAAGGAGATTTGAAATGACATTTTGGACCACTTGTATGAAAACTGTCTAGGTCTAAAACTCACTTTGTTGCCCATAGCAACCAATCTGAGCGCCCCTTTCATTTCATATAGTGCTCTGGAAAAAATATAACTGAGCTCTGATTGGTTGCTATGGGCCCTTTGTGATAGATGTATGAAAACTGTCTAGGTCTAAAACTCACTTTTTTGCCCATAACATCCAATTAGAGCGCCTCTCTCTTTTTCCCAGAGCACTATATGAAATTAAAGGCGTGCTCTTATTGGTTGCTATGTATAACAAAGTTTTAGACCTAGACAGTTTTCATACATGTGGCCTTTTGTGTTAAAAAAAACTGTGAAATCAGCCTAAAACCACTAGCATTGTTACAGTATCTGAGTACAAATTGTACTCATGTGCAGCATAGGCCAATAGACTTTTATGGAAATTTTATTAAATGGAAAAACAATTGAACTAACCTTCCAGGTCCACTACTGCTACAACTCCATAGTGCCCCAGGATTTACTCCTTTGCAGTTTTGGTGCCTGGTTCCGATGCATAAGAAATGCTTGTGCTCCATTCAATCAGTAGAGTGGAGACTGGGGAAATACCATTCTCTGTGTGCCAAGACACAGATACTGCACAGAAGTAAGTCTTGATGCACTTGGGAGCTGCAGTAGCAGGGAAACCAGGAGATAACTACCACTTTTTTTTACCACTGCCTAGTCCTGTTCAGAGATAATTGTTCATGGCTAAAATAGGTCTAACTGCAAGGGGAGGAATTAATTAGGACTAGGGTTGTATATGAATGTGTAAATGATGAAACAGATGTGTCAAAGTTATGAAAAGGCACAGGCATAAAAGGCATAATAAATCTTGCACATCTTTGACTGCCCTACCCTACTGAAGCTTATAATCTACACTACTGTCTTGCGTTAAATATAGTAAATGTGTCACAGAGTTGGAGGCCACATCCCTTTCAAGTGTTGAGAACAGTGTAAAAATGCCACATAGATTCCCCCAACTAATTTTTTTGGGGTTTATTTGTGGTGTGTTCTGCCAAATGCAGCACATATTTTTTTTTCCCATAGGCTTCTTTATAGTCATTAAAAAACACCAGAAATGAAACACGCTGCAAAGTAAAAAAAAACATCATCAAAAGCGCTTGTAAACTTTTTAAATTTCTCTATAAGCGAATTTGTATGAAACTTAAGACATGGAGCTTTATTATCCAAACCATCATAGGACCATCATTATTCTATTATTGATTTTAAGGAATTTCTACTAAGAAGGATTCATGCAATTACTGACAATGAGCAAATAAAACTCATTTACACAGCATTATGGTCGACCTATAATGGCCATTAAAGGGTCATGTAAGGTGGCTATGGTGCCTGGGTAGGGCTATCGGAGCTGTGCCACTGCCTGAGAGCTGTTAAGCAGAGTAGTGTGAAGGTGCACTAGAGCTTCAAATGCAAAATGATGCCTGTTCCCTGTGCTGGTATTCTCCAGAGAAAGTGGAGTGCTGGTCTGTGTGTGTAGAGACCTTGTCCATCCCTGTTCAATGCGTCTAAGCTCTTGTGGGCCACATAAAATGATGTGGCGGGCTGGATTTGGACTATAGGCCTTGGGTTTGACACGTGAAATAGGGGACAATCCCTTTAAACATTATTCCTGATGCTTATGTTCATTTAGCATTAAAAAAGTACATAGTTACCTAGAGATGTCCTAGCTGGAACGGCATCTTTGTTAATCCAAAAAGACACCCATGAAAGAACAACAATAAGAGTGCAGGGTATGTAAGTCTGTATAGTAAAATAACCCATCCTTCTGGCTAGATCAAAGTACACTGCCATTACAACATAGTCTCCTGTAAATGAAAAACAGAAAAATAACAATGACAATACTGACACTATAACATGAGAGTGATGTAGATGCAGATATTTTACATGGTCTGATTTTATAATAAATTATACATTAAGGACACAAGGATATATACAATGTACTGGCCATCCCAATCCTTCATTTGTGCATTGGTTGTTTGGTATGCAGGAAGAGGAATATGTTACAGTATTTTCTGGAGCATTTTCTTGTGAGCAGAACAATTTATGTTTTGACATAAGCACTCAGGATGAACATAACATTTTTTGAAAATTGTTTAAAATGCACTAAATGTGGCCATCTCTTAAGCATAGCATGCACATATCCAAATTCCCAAAAGGTGTTTGATCCCCGAATTGCCTAATAAATTTAAGGTGTCAGTTTGAATTGGGATTTAAACAGTACTCTTCATCATTCTGTTCACATTTTGACATCATGAGACCAAGACAACACTTTACAATTGATCAACAGTACCTCGCCTTTGCAAAGCTTCAAGCAGGATGCTCCCAGATGGCAGTGGCCACTGAACTTAGAATGTTACAGAGTGTCATCAACAGGTTGCAACTAAGACACAGAGAGACTGGAAGAGTGCCAGAAAGGCAAAGAAGTGGATGTCCTTTGGCTGCTTCACACACTTCATTTTTAACAATTCCCTTCGGAACCAGATGATGAATGCCACACAATTCTAGGCACCATTAAGGGAGGAGAGAAGCAACCAAGTATCACGTCAGACTATTCATAACCATCTACGTCACCATGGTTTGTGTGCTAGATGACCGTCAAAGGTTCCTGACCACACCACCAGGCACAGGCATCTATGTTGGATGAGGGAACAGTGGTCATCAGTGTTGTTCAGTGATGAAAGTCGATTTACTCTGAGCAGAAATGATGACTGCCAACGAAGCTTGAGACATCAAGGAGAGTGGTATGCATCAACCACAGATGAGCTTTTGGTGGTGGTGATGGTGTTACAACAAGAACAAGGCAATATAGTCAATATAGAACTGCCCTTAACTTTGTGGATGGTACAGTGACAAGCATCTACTACTTCAATAACATACTTAATCCAGTCCTTGTGCCTCTGCATGAACAACACAGAGCTAATTGCATCTTCATGAGCAACAATGCTCCAACTCATTATGGTCACATCATAAGGAAATGAATGTTGGAGACTGGGATACCTCAAATGGAGTGGCCTGCACTTTCTTCAGACCTGAACCCCCTAGAAAACCTGTGGGATCAGCTGAGTTGGCGTGTGGAAGCGCATAACTCTGTTCCCTTGAACCTCAATGACCTGAGCGGTGCCCTTCAAGAAGATTGGGATGCCACGCCTTAGCAGTCAATAACTCTACTTGTGAACAGCAGGAGACATCAGTGTCAAGCTGTAATTGGTATTCAAGGCCACGTGACACATTATTGAGACATTTCTTGATGGTGTATACTCTCCACTGTTGTTGACTTTTGTTTCACTAAATTGTTTGAGATGAGAAAATATGCATTGGCCGATTCAGGATAAAATATCACTGTAGTGTGACATTTTTACCTTTTCCGTAAATTTACCTGAAAGCCAAATATCCCTAACTTTTTGTGAGTAGTATATATGCTAGAACAACATTTCTACAATAACTTATTCTATCTGACATACATCATACAGAATACAACTGCCATTACCTTGGTTTAAGGTTCATACACACAATCATGATGAGATAGAGATGCAAATAGTTTTGTTGATTTCCAGGTTAGAATTTATGTTACTAACATTTTTTGCATGGTGTTGCAAACTGATAAACAATGTGGACCAATTATACAATCCAGTAGAATAATAAAATGACATGCATGAAGTCACCGTAACACACAATTTTATTGCTTTCAGTGTAAGGTCCCATGCATCTTCTGGATTGACTGTCTCTTTTCAGTTACATATTCCAGGAGATAAAAACTGCTCTTGGAAATTAAGCAAAATCATAACAGAAATGTATTTGGTAATAATGCTCTATTACCTTTTAGTATAAAGTTAATAAATGAGATAGAAGTAACTCTTTAAAGTTAAATCAATATAGACACAGATCCATGTGAATCTAAAGAAAAAAATTAGGGCCTCATGTTTGAAAACTGTCTAGGAGGTAGATTTTTTTTGTGGCCAATAGCAACCAATCAGAGCCCCACTTTCATTTCATATAGTGCTCTAAAAAATGTAAATAGAGCTCTGATTGGTTGCTATGGGCAACAAAGAAAGTCTTAGACCTAGACAGTTTTCATACATGCCCCCCTTAGTTTTTAGACTGCATTATTTCCCAGGTTTTGTCTATACATAGAATGGTAGAGCTGGTGACACTATTATACAGTAGAATACTAGGCAATTACTAGGCTACCGCGTTTCCCCGATAGTAAGACACCCCCGATAGTAAGACGTAGCGGGGAGTTTAGGGAGGTTGACTAATGTAAGACGTACCCCGAAAGTAAGACGTAGTTACTGTACGTTGTCTGCGCTCGGGCGCTGCGATGGCCGGGCGCCGACAGGGACGCTTCAGCATATGCGGCTCCTCAGGGAGCGCATATAGCTGAATGCCGAGTACAGCGCACAGTGTCCGGGCGCTGCGCTGGCCCGGGCACTGTCCGCGATTCCTTCACCTATATGCGACTCCTCCGGAGCGCATAGAGGTGAAGGGATACCACTGCAGGGCACAGAGCGAGCGCTCCGTGTTCCGCAGTGGCCTCCGGGAGGCCGCAGACTCGCGGCTGTCCGGAGCTCCCGGCACAGGCAGCGTGTGTCATCACGCTGCGTGCGCGGCCTGATGATGTCACCCGCCTGTACCGAGAAGATGCAGGAGCGCGCCCGGGAGACGGAGCAGCGGGGATTGAGGTAAGTGATATTTTGATTTTTTTTATTTTGATATTATTGCCTATACCTGCCTACAGCTGCCTATACCTGCCTACAGCCGGCCCTATACCTGCCTACAGCTGCCTATAACTGCCTACAGCTGCCTATACTTGCCTACAGCCGGCCCTATACCCTGCCTACAGCCTGCCCTATGCCTGCGTATGGGGCCATATACCTGCCAATATAAGACATACCCCGAAAGTAAGACATAGTGGGACTTTTGGGGGTAAAAAGAATGTATGATGCTGTCTTACTTTCGGGGAAACACGGTAGTTGATTGACTGTGCACCTAGGGAGACATGTATGGAACTAGGCTCAGCAAAGTGCATATTTGAAGCAATTATTCGGTGTTGTCAAATGCACCTGAATGTATGAAAGTGTTTTTTGTGTGATAACAAACAACATCTAAAGTTCACTGCACCTCACCTGTGTGTTTGGCACGTTATGGAACTCAGGTGCATAAGTAATGTGGCAAACGTATTAAGGCTATAGATTGGAATGTATAAAGGCTATAGTCTGGAAATAAACGTAATTTTTTTAATTTTTCATTTTTACTACCTTAAATTTTAAATTTAATTTTGCTGCTCTCATCTTTTATTCTACATATAGCAAGAGCCAGCACACCACAGGTCTTGCTGGGACCTGTTGTCCACCAAGCAAGATCAGTACCATAGTTTCTATTCACTGACATGCTATTCTGATGACTTTTCTTTCCAGCCTTTCTATAGACTTTACACATGTTTGGCGCATTACTACTGCACCATAGTTCCATAATGCGCCAAACACATATGCAAGGTGCGATGAACTTTAGAAGCAATTTGTAATAGCACAAAAAACACTTTCATACATTCAAGTACATTATACACTGGAAATGAGATGCAACAATTCACTTTGAAGCACCTTCTTTTATATGTCTCCCTAAGTGCTATCAGTGAGAAACTAACCACACAAGTGGAGATACAAAAAAATTTGTGCTGTGCTACTGCAAATGCAAGATCCAGATACCAATCATGGTTACAGACTAACACCATGCCAGTAAGTTGGTCAGAAAAACTATTAACTCCTGCCTCTCCACACACACAAATATGTATTGCCAATCCTATACCCTATATACACTCACCGGCCACTTTATTAGGTACACCATGCTAGTAACAGGTTGGACCCCCTTTTGCCTTCAGAACTGCCTCAATTCTTCGTGGCATAGATTCCACAAGGTGTTGCAATGATGCTCAATTGGTACCAAGGGGCCCAAAGAGTGCCAAGAAAATATTCCCCACACCATGACACCACCACCACCAGCCTGAAACCCTTGATACAAGGGAGGATGGATCCATGCTTTCATGTTGTTGAAAGCCAAATTCTGACCCTACCATCCGAATGTCGCAGCAGAAATCGAGACTATCAGACCCGGCAACGTTTTTCCAATCTTCTATGTCCAATTTCGATGAGCTTGGGCAAATTGGAGCCTCCATTTTCCCTGTTCTTAGCTGAAAGGATGGCACCCGGTGTGGTCTTCTGCTGCTGTAGCCCAATCTGTCTCAAAGTTCGCCGTACTGTGCGTTCAGAGATGCTCTTCTGCCTACCTTGGTTGTAACGGGTGGCTTTTTTGAGTTCACTGTTGCCTTTCTATCAGCTCGAAACCAGTCTGCCCATTCTCCTTTGGCCCTCTGGCATCAAAAGGCATTTCCGCCCACAGGACTGCCGCTACTGGATGTTTTTTCTTTTTGGACCATTCTCTGAAAAACCTAGAGAGGGTTTTGTGCGTAAAAAATCCAGGAGATCAGCAGTTTTTTGAAATACTCAGACCAGCCCTTCTGGCCCAACAACCATGCCATGTTCAAAGGCACTCAAATCACCTTTCTTCCCCATACTGATGCTCGGTTTGAACTGCAGGAGATTTTTCTTGCCCCATGTCTACATGCCTAAATGCACTGAGTTGCCGCCATGTGATTGGCTGATTAGAAATTAAGTGTGAACAAGCAGTTGGACAGGTGTACCTAATAAAGTGGCCGGTGAGTGTATATATGCATGTATATATACATATTTTAAAACCCCCAGTTTATAGTGCTTCCATAAAGTAATGCATAATGACTTTCTTAGTACACCGGTCAAACAGATGAAGACAAATGGAATAGCATCTTAAGTGTTTAACATCAGGTAAACTGTATTTTGTTCATAACATATAAATTAAGCCAGCTCCCAAAATACTTCCAAACTGTTCTAATGACGGAATGTAGATTGTAAAAGTGAAAAAAGCTATTAGTGTCCATATGGTCTCCAGAAACAGGCTCACTTTAGAAGATAAATCTCATTTTCTTCGCATGTAGGAAACCATCAAAGTAACAAGACATAGAAGAATTCCAGGGTAGGAAAAGATGGAGACAGGTGGTAAAGAGGAGTAGGAGAATAAGTACATCAGTGAATGAGAGACAGTACATATTTTGCATAGAAAAAGAGATTGTATACTGTATATCTCCAAAAAATACTGACTCTGTATAGGACTTTTCATTACATTTATGTGAAGACAAGAAATCCATCTTGTATCACCTCAACCATTAAAGTGAATGTGTCATCAAAATAGGACTTATTGTTTAACTCACGATTTTATGTTAAACACATTTTTAAAAATGTTTGGTTATGTTTGTTTTAATTTTCCATATCACTTTCAATGTTTCTAAAAAATTCTTAAGTCCTGCAGTTTTCACAATGGCCACTAGGCCTAATAATAGTCTGACACTTCCTGTTCTGTAGAGAAAGATTTTCAGCAGTCTGTTTATCATCAGTACAAGCGGGATTAAACTGAAAGGCGACACCAACGTGTATAGATAACACAGGATCCACCAGTCACAATAGGAGATGTCACAGCTTCCCCTCTCCTCCTCCATGCACACTGACTTCTTCCCAAGTCACAAGGCATGCTCACAACACTCTCCTATAGAAGTCAATAGGACTTATCTATTTCGCAGTCTCCTATGTGCATGAAGCTGCTGCAAAGCATTTCTATAAATGCAGCTAAAAGCAGTGCAGGCAAGAAAGCTGTCCCTACAATTATATACAGACAACTGAACTGAGAAATCTACAATCAGAAAATAAAAATGGATACGAAGAAAAGAATATGTATCAGTGTCGTATTTTAATAAGTAAAGAAAAAAAAATGGCGAAAAATTAAAGAAGTCTCCAAAGACTTTCCCCTACATTGAACATAGGAATTTCTGGGAATAGTGCCAAATCTTAAAATCAAAACAGGACCCCTGTGAAACTTGTATGACACATGCATGTTCAATTACATAACGGTCGCTGGTTAGAAACATATGTGTAAAATCTTGGCATAAAGCCTTGTTTTTGTGAAAATGTATAAAAACCCTTCCTATATACTTCTGTAAACAGAACTTGTTACAAACTCTTCTTGAGTGCGCCTCAATTTTTTTTTCGAGCTCGCACTTAAATCTGATTTGACATCCACATAGCATACCTGAAGGATATTTCCCTGACATTTCTCTGCTGACAGCTTGCAGTAGGAGATGCCAAAATCCCTGTAGGCCCAGAAAGAGCTAATCACTAACTTAGATGGTGCTGGAGCCATAATGCTAGTAAGAGAGGGCAATGAGGAATCTATATACAATTGAAACCAAAAGTTTAAATGCACTATATAAAAAGACACATATGCATGTTTTTCTCACTATCTTGAAATCAGAAATGAACCTTACCCATTTTAGGTCAATTAGGATTACCAAAATTATATACATTTGCCAAATGCCAGAATAATGATGAAGAGAGAGATTTTTAAGGCATTTTTATTACTTTCTGCAAAGTCAAAAGTTTTCATACACTAGGATTACTATGCATTTAAACAATTTGGGACAGCCCATATGATGATGTCATGTCTTTGGAAGCTCCTGGTTTATTGGCAACAGCTGAGTTAGAGACACAACTGTGGATGTATTTTAATTGGACATCAGAAACTCAGTGCAGAGACTTCCGGTTCCGGCGCCGCTATGCCCAGACGCGGTTGAGAGAGGCTCCGCTACCCCGCGCGTTTCTAGCCGCCCGGGCGGGGCGTACTGGCCATGATTGGCGCTCCAGTGGCAGCGGAAGATGCGGTGAGCCCGACGGCAGCGGTGTGAGACTCCGGGACCAAGCCGAGATACGCCGACAGCCAGCAGAATTGTGGTGAGAGGCCAGCGACGTGGCGCCCGCTATCTTGAGCGCACAAGTGCGCATCTGAGACATGCATGAAGGCGGCCCTAATCTAACACGAGCGGACCAGGCGCAGGCTTATAAAGGGCTCTGATAGCCCTGTATACAGCAGGACATTATAAAGCCCACAATGAATCTCTGCCGCCCAGCAGCCATTTAGATGCCCCAACACCGTGTAACAAACCTATGCTGATGTGCTGTGGCGCAGCCCACACATAAGTTACTGCTGCCTCCATGTTCTATATGCCATGCAGTCATCAGGCATTTCTCACTGCTGCTCTATATCACTAACATAATGGATCATTTACTTCATTAAACCCCTGACAGACCTGCCTGGGCACCTCAATTAAAGATATAAAGCTCCAACATACAATTACCGGCTGATCTCCTTGTCCTGCATCCCTTTCTGCAGCCCTAAGTCCAACCATTGCAGCCTGTGTGTGAAGTGGACGGTTTACAGCATCTTTCCACCTTTATGCTTACTGGGTCATAAGTGCTCTTCAACTTGTAGTAGTATATACAAGTACACATATATATATTATTCCTAAATGGACAAATATCTTTTAAGAATGTCTGCCAAGACTAGAAGTGCAATTTAAAAAACCCGAAAGGAGAATTGTAGCATTTTAGTGAAAAAGAATAAAATTTCAGT